>MJUU01053096.1:0-15137 GCA_002080025.1 Modiolus philippinarum | reverse complement strand
CGGCTGATTAACGATGTAAATTAGATAACGATAGTAATCTGACAATACCAGAAAAGTCGAGGTCATTTTTTATTAGGCTCTACCAAACTTCTCGCCGGACTCTTAAATTTTAATTTATCTAAATATATTACCAGGCGATCACGAAAAATGAACAATGAAATTGGTTATTGTTCATTATTGAATCTTGAATAATGAATAATGAATAATGAACGTACTTCAGGCTGGTTGGTAAATATCTCAATTTCTTTCACAAGATCCTACCAACATTTAGATATAACTTCCATCACCATCAGGGACTTATCAGTAACTTATACACCCTGATGAAGATGTAGGTTGTCATCAAAATGTTGGGAAATATCAATTTATTTCACAAATTCTACTAACATTTAGATGTGACTTCCATCATCATCAGGGACTTATCAATAACTTATAAAACCTGATAAGGATGTACTTTGTCATCAAGATGTTGGTAAATATTCGTTTCTTTACTTTATATTTCATCGTTAAAATAGACAACTTAAATAATGAATTCTAAGAAGTAATCTAATCACCCTCTTTGACAATGGACAAGATATTTTAATTGATCTTACCAATATTTTGGGGATACTTCCATCATTACCATAGACCTGTGTAACATAAGAATTAAACACATACAATAACAAGTAAAAAGGTATTTTCAGTCTTTGTATTCTCCTTCTCAGTTATGTTTTTCTTGGTGCTAATTCTTGATATTCAATTAATACCAATAAATAATTTAACTTAATTGATGATTTTATTTATATTCATACAAACACATGCGGTATCATGCCAGAAATGCTGTTAAATCTAACCATGGTGAAGGTGCTCGTTGGCTTAAAAATCTTGCCGACCTCTCTTCTCTGCACAGGTATTACATCGTTGCTTGGTTTTCTAAATATCTATAGTGGATTTGTTCCAGACCATACGCGTATTTGGACCGTACGCGTACGGTCCGGACCATACAGGTATTTTTTTAAATACCCATACGGTCGGACCGTACGCGTATGGTCCGACCGTACGCCTACGGTCTGGCTATTTCAAAGTCTTGCGTGTTCTTGGATAATATATCAATAAATTAATATAATGTATTCAATATTAATTAAAGAATTAAGCTCTTATGTTTAGAAACAACTAAGACTATCTAAAAATCGTTATTTTAAAGAAAATAAGAAAAAATAGGAATTTACCATAATTATTTTTTTGGAGGTGGCTTTATGAAATTGACTTATTAATAAAACATTATCTAAGATAAATAATAAAAAACCTAGTGTTTCGTAAAAGATAAAAGGGATGTTAATAGACCCTTTCACGATAACTGCGGTCCTGCGATTTTGAGTGGAAAATAAAAACAGTTCCCGCAAAAATGACGCCGTAGAACAATTAATCAAGACGTCACGTATACTATGACGTTGCATTTTACCCACTCAAAGGCATATGAGCGCATGTGCAAAATTCAGGACCGCAGTTATCGTGAAAGGGTCTATTGAAATAAAATATATGGTCTTCTTGTCTGAAAATCCTGAGAAAAAATCATTGCCGAATACCACCTCTAAGGAACAAGAACATGTTTCCCAATTACCCCAAAAAGGGTGCAAATCCCAAAATATCAACAGCTGAATAAATATGACAGTGGAAATTACACAGTGTTCCAAAAAGGAATACCCTGTCTATGAACAAAACTGTTTAATGTAAAAAGGAAGTTTATATGTATGAAAAATGTGAATATTTTTTTCATTTCACTACTTCTGTAATTTCATTTCACTTATATTAGTAATTTACTATTTTCATGAAGACCTAATAATTTATAGGGTTTTCAGTGGTAGTTAGTAGTATCAGTTTTGACTTAACTTACTTCTTTGTTTGAATAACGAATGTAGTGTCTGTCTTTTTCTTTGTACTCATACGGTCTAAATATACGCGTATGGTCCAGCTTGTAGCAGACCGTATACGTATACTCATACTGTCCGACTGTACGCGTACGGTCGGACCATACGCGTACGGTCGGACCATATGAGTATACGCATAAGGTCCGGACCGTACGCGTACGGTCCAAATACGCGTATGGTCTGGAACAGATTTAAACAATGAAAGAATATGGAGTAAATGTACATGGGAGAAAGTATCTATAAATTCATCGTAAAACTAAGCAGTGAAACAACGCGTTTTGTCTTGTTTTTTTTTAATCTTGAAGTCACGTACGCCTACAATTAACAATGAAAGAAAATGGAGTAAATGCATATGACACAAAGTCTCTACAAGTACATGGAACTACGCTTTTATTATTGTTCTTTATAAGGAAGTCACAATGAGGCCTTAAACAATGATGGTTGCTCAAACCTCATAGTTAGTTCAAGACAACCCCTTGCACTGGATTGAGCGGAATTTATTGCCAACTTTCGAACAGTGTCACATCGGTGTATAATGTAGCTTACGGATACGAGGTCGTCGACAAATAGAATTAACTGGCAAATTTCCCTTCAAATCACTGTCATCCGTTGCCCGATAAAAGAACTAGTGCCCTATAGCTAGTGTACAGATACAACAAACAGACAAACACAAGGCGATCATCAAGTCGATTGTACGAAAACTTGGGTTTTGGCACTATGGACAGGTGGTCAAAAAAAACATTTGGGAGAAAAATTAAAACAAAAATGAAATAACATAATGATAATAAAATGCCAAAATTTTAAAGTATATTTTTTCGCTGTACAAAATATGCTTTATCGGATAATTTATGGACATTCAAAGTTGATTTAAAAGAAACTAACGAATAATTCATACTTTTACAGAAATTTCATATCGGTACTCTGACAGGCTTCAGGCGACATCAAGATGTAGACAGGAATAAAAGCCCTGTCCTTGATAAACTGGAGTTTTCTATGTATCGTGTGCGTTTTTGTCACATGTACATTCACTCCATATCCTTTCATTTTTCCTATTCAAATGCATTCCTAAGTTGCTGATCTGTTTTGAATTCTCATGCAGCCGTGCTATAAGTACATTTTTTTTAAAGATAGAAAAAAACTACATAACTAAATTCTTTAGTTTCACTTTTCACATTTTCTGTCTACAAGTATGATAATGGTGTGTGAATATTATAATAACAACATTTTTGCTATGAATGCTAAAAATATTGGAGCAAAATCGTGTTGATCATACCATTTAAACTTTTGTAAACAAACTAATTAGTTATAAAGATGTTCCATAGCAGTTGGACCATTGATATGAATCTTTATTGAAAATGCATTTCGAAAACTTATGTCTCAGTAAATTTGTCTGTAGGTCTTCCGACTTAATCACTTGAAAGGAAAGTGGATCATGGAAATACTGTGAACTACAATAGTAATAAAGAGATGTCAGTAAACCAAATGACACACCAGGAAAAAGGAACGACCGGATAAATTAATGAAGCCTGTGTTAAGTTTATTACATTCGACGGGGGTCTCAGACCGAGCATCCGCATTTTTTCTGTCTGTTTTCCCTACCTTTACAGGTAAGATTCAAAAGAAAAGACACCCACAAAACAACTAAACAGTCAACAGACATGGATAAGGATATTTTCAACGATCGTAACATTTAGAGGTCGGTAAATGTAAATTTGGAAATTCTCGAAAGTTTCCATATTCAAATATTACATGTAGAATTTCTTATCTTTCAATATTATACCACAACTGATGATTTCGATGTAAGAGGTAGATTTGGTGGTGGAGGAGTAAGTATTTTCTGGAAGCAGAAAAGTTCAAAAACTTGTCCTCATCGTGATATTGTCTTATTGTTTACTTTGTCAAGGAACTGTTCTTGTAGTTAGTAGTCTACCTGTATTGGGTTCTACTTGCATGTTTATTGTACTATAAGGAAATGGAATAGCTTATTAGTCCCATTTCCTTTCCGTATGTTCGTCATGTCGTCTCTCTTATGTTATATCCGAGGAAACCTAGGGCATCATAAAAATAGCAGGATTAAAAAAAAATTTCTTCTAGACGGGACTGGTCCGTGGATCTCAGGAATTGGAAGTGGGGTGTACACCCATTTCTACTGGAAAATTTTCAGTTGAAGACGTTTATTACGAATTGGATGCAAAACAATATAAATATGAAAAAGCTGGCTTCAGTAAGTGTCATTTTCCTTTGTCAAAACAGTCGGTCATCCTCTGATAAAATGGGCGTACAAGTAGAGTGTTTTTCCTCTTCAGAGTTAACAATAATTTAGCGAAAAGTGTCAGCTTCCTAGCAAATACACATCCATGACATAGTCACATCCTTTCTCACAGAAACAAGGACGTTTTATGGGTTTATTTTTTGTCAGAAAAAGTCTGAAGCGTTTTTCTTTGAAATTCATTTTAAGTTGCATTGTCACCCACTATAGACTGAAATACTTCAGTTTGAATTTATACTTTGTCAAAGTTTGAATATTTTGGAGATCTTAATGTGAGTATATTCAAATAGTCATATTCTTTGCGAAAAGTTTGAAATTATGTGGTACTGTCGAAATGTGTCCACAAAATAAATCATTTTATGTGCAGTCTAATTTATATACTTTTTTCTAATTTTGGTTAAAATGGAATAAAAAAGATAACAGGAAACACCTACAATGGCCGAAAAACATAGCCACATGCCAGAAAGTAAATATGATCTGCACAAGAAAAAACCCACAATAAAAATACAAAAGACAAACATAAACAACGATAGGAACTCGGGACAGCCGGACTTGGTACCGGCACTAGCAAAAGTCAGCGGTAGGGTTAAACCGGTTTATGGGTACCCAAACCTCCCCTTTCTCTGTCCCGTTTCCCTATCGTAGAATAAACATACGAATAAAACCCATACAGGTAGACTACTAACTCCATGACCACAATCTAGAAAAGAAAAATGGGGGGACAAAACGTAATTTTGAAAGATGGGTCAAAGAGTGCTCGCCGCTAAACTGCCGGCTAGCTCAAGGAGCCTAGTCCGCTGGTAGAACTGTCGCACTACGGAAGGAAAATCAAATTCAAAACTCCCAATGGGTTTGGTAAAGAATCGTCATGTATTTCAGTAGACATCGGCAGTATCAGTGAGAGGCCAGTATGTGTGTAAAATCCTCAGGTCACTGGATCCCAAAGCTAATTTAACGGACACGTGCAGAATATCCTGTCGATATCCCCTATTGCGTAAAGAATGTAAGTTACGTCCCAGTTTTTCTGGATTTTTAATCAGTTTCTGGCATTTTTAACAACATTTCCGTAAAATCGAGGATGGGAAATGCCCTTAGAAATAAGCTGTTTGCGAGTGACATTATATTTAGAAGTCAGATGTTCATATCTTCGATAAAACTTTTTAAATGTATTTAACAATTTATGAAATCTGTAACCTTGCTGCAAAAGTTTTGAAGTAATAGTAAGGTTACGTTCATTGAAGTCGTCAAGAGTAGAACAAACGCGTGCGAATCGTACCAGTTGAGAAATATAAACTCCGTAGGATGGGGCTAGAGGAACGTCGCCGTCAAGAAAAGGGAAATTAGTAATACTGAAATCAAAATCATATACAATAATTATACGACCACAAAAAAATTTGAGGACTTATAATGGTATGGCGCCGTAGTAGTTGTCGTTGTCGTCGTTGTCTGTAGATAATTTTGTTTTTTTGGTCAATAACCTAAGTTCCAGTTAATCAATCCTTATGAAATTTAAACGCTACAATTTTTTGGCACAAAAGAAAGGTTTCGTTTATGATTTTATGACCCTCCGGTTTTTAAAAATTGTGCCATAAAGGGCAAATTGGGTGTTTTAACATATTTGGCTCTATACTTTTTATTATTCATCAGATTTTGATGGGGTTTCTTCCATTGGGTTCCAATGGAAATTCCCAGTCAGCAATTTGTCAACGGATTTCATGTCGTATGTACCGTTCATGAGATAAATTGGGCCCAACGGGGTCAAAATTGCAAATGTGCAGATTACCTAAATTTTTTATTTATAATTGATTTTCGATGGGATTTTTCTCTTTAGATTCCCCTTGTTGTAAGTTTTCAGCAATATATCAACAGATTTTTCGAAGCTCTTATGGTTGCCGAACCATAAATGGTCAAAGAGCCCAAATTTTCAAAATATTTAAAATCTTTATTTCTTATCCAATTTTGATGAGATTTTTTTTTCTTTGGATGCCTCTTGTTTGGAACTTTGTAGTATGTCAACTTCTTTGTGTATCTCTTACCATTTCTGAGTTAAAAGATATCAAAGGTGCTGAAATTGCAGTTTTTCAAAATATGTAAAATCTTTATTTTTAATCGGTTTTCGATGTTTGTTTTTCTTTAGATTCCTATTGTTGTAAGCTTTCAAAAGTATGTCAACAGGTGTGGCGTAACTTTGATCTTTTCCGAACTATAAGGGGTCAAAGGGTCGAAATTGTATTTTTTGAAAATATGTAAAATCTTTATCTTTAATCAAATTTCGATTGGATATATTTCTTTGGATTCATGTTGATGAAAGCTGTAAGTAGTATGTCAACTCTTATAATTTCGGAGCTTTCGGGGATCAAAAGGACAAATTTTAAGTTCCCTTGTTTTTCTCTCTAACTAATTACTGCGGCAAACTCCTTATTTTGTCCATCTATTTACGGTGTCAAGCTCTTAACTGCTCACTTTAAACTCACTTGTTCAAATTCAGTCGTCGACATGCTGCGCTCAGTTTAAACCTTCATTAACATATAAAATGAAATGTTTGCTTTAACTTTTCTGTAAAGTTGAAAAAACAATATTTCTATTCCTTTTTAATTATTTACACAATGACAATATACTATTTAATATTTTGACTAAAAATTGCTTTTCCTCAGGGAAAACGATTTGCAATAACTTAATTCAAGTAAAAGGACTTCCAAATGCATATTTTCCTTGTCATGATCTACAAAAACCCTATTTGAATTAAGATTTGAATTCAGGTTGCTCAAATATCTGTAGTTTATGCTTTTGGAAAAAAAATAGAATAAAATAAATTTTGATTGACTTTGAAATTTCGTCTTTGATTGATTGATTGATAGATTGATGACTGACTGATAAGTAACAGTGTTACCTTCAGAGAACAGTATTTCAACAATATCAGTACGAGAATGAATGATTTAAAAAATAAAATTAAATAAACAAAAGGTGTATGGGACAATCGGGGAAACGTGTGCAAATTGCCACTGAAAGGGAAGGACTCAGTAAAGCTCATGGAAGTTGTATTCTATGCGAGAGCAAGTGAGTTGTTTTCGAAAAAAAATGTTAAGGGATTTTTTTATACTGGAAACGTTTTTGGCCAGGCTTTCCGTATCATTACATTAATACACGGACACTTGTTTAATTCTGGAAGAAGGGAACAAATTTATAATCTCCATGACTACCCATTTTACACTTGAGGTGTGCGCGATTGGGGGATTTTAAGTATCATGTCGGGAGGTTTTAAGCATTGAAAAAAAAAGATAAACTTAAAACGTATGGTCATGAAAAAAAGCTATTTTAACCAGAATACTATTACTAGATAAAATTATTGAGCCTTTTTCAGATGATCCTAACAATATTATTGAAAAACAAGCAAAGTAATAAAGAGGATATAGGAAAAATCATTACTATATTTAGATTAATGAAAATGTATTGGAATCCATCCAGATAATATGATGGTTTTTTTTCTAAATGAATACAGACAAAAGATATAAGTATGAATTTATAGATATACATGTAACATGAAAAAGATACAAATTGGCTTGTATAAACAAAATTAAAATGGTATAATAAGCCACAATTAAAAGGCTGGATAGACAAAAAATGTACAAATTAAAAAAAAACAACAAAAATGACTAAAGGGAGGTGAAATACACAACGTTTCGGTCTTACGGCATTAAACTCGTGGGACACCAGACAGAAATTTAAAGAGAGATGATTCGAAAACAACAGAAAGAAGACCCCAAAAATTAGAGTGAATATACATATTTATAGCGTGTAAAGCAGATGATAATTTTAGAAATTTCAACAATACTGTATTCAGAAACTCTTATTTTCGATAAAGACAAATTTCTTATTTGTGTAATTGCCCTATTGATCTTAAAATATCACAGAAATTTTATGTATAAATGTAATTTAAAGTCTGCAAACCATGTTTTATATTTTGAATGGGATTTTCTTGAGAAATAAAATGTTATTAAGTGTGTCGTATTACATAAATGTAAAATATTTTTTGTTTGTTTATTCACTTTTAAGAAAAACATGGGCCGTGTCATCAAACAAATGCAACTCATAAAACCTTGGTTTAAATCCATTTCTTTCAATTCCAATTTTCTGTTGGATTCTAGATCGTTCCTTATTTTTTCCTCGAAAATAGACATGATCCGACCTAACTGACCTTAAGAAGGGGGACTGGACTAAATACAGTAATTCAACACCCCCTCCGCTTACTGAGGGTTAAAAGAGACTACAGACATTGACCATTCTGTTTCGTTTTTAGATTTACTTCTGGAGTTTGACGAGAGTGGCAACCTCAGCACACGAATTTATGACTTTCAATTTTGATAGTGTAAACTTTCCACACCTCGACAGTAATATTCCGTCTTCCCCAGCGTATGGCGTATATCCGTTACGCTAGAGCATGTAGTCACTATCAAGATTTTTTTTAACGACACAGATGTTTAATTCGTAAGCTTTTAAATCATGGCTTTGATAAATGCAGATTAATAGTTTTTCTCAAGAAATTTATTGGACGATATCTAGATATGATTGATAAAGATTCAATTCCAATTTCCAATTTTATTTTATTTAAGTTTTGGCTCTTCTTTGAGGTTTGCCTTTATGCCACTTTGGTGTGATTTGTGCACCGAGCGACAAGTACATTTTACCTGCATCATGAGACAATGCTTCAGGGTACATCGAACGATAAAAACATTTCGCCTGTGTGAAAATAATGCAATGTTTTGACAATTTTGTGGCTTTGACATTTAGCACAATCTGGACACACAGAAGCTATAGTTAGTGGTCATATAAGCGGGAGGTTGATATATCGTTAAACCTGGTTGAACCCACCATTTTATTTATAAAATGTCCGTTCCAAGTCGGGAATAGGACGGCTTGCCAAAAATATTCTGTGTTGGGTCGTGTTTCCTTGATTCTGTCATCTGTTATACGGATGGTCTCTCCCTGTGATTGATTCTGACTTTTGTTGTCACTTTTATTTAATATTGTATTTAAGACTGAACCTGTCTAATATTCCTTTCAATGTCATCGGTTTCATTCATTGCTACATAAAATGAGCAGTCTCAGTCAAATTCCGAAATATGTGAACAACGCAACTGATTTTAATTGGAAAAATATTGTATTTTGGATACTAAGAACCAGATGAACAGACAGGAAAAGAATTCTACACCGAACCCTATTTTGGAGTAATTTTAATATACTGACAGTACTCTGAAATTGTTCTTATTGAAGGCCTTATAGTAAAAAAAAAAATGTCATTCCAAAAAGATGTAAAACTAGCGGTTTATGTTCTTTCCCTATATCTCATTTTGAGGATATATTGATGGATTCCTTATTAATGGTAACCTAGGCGGATCAAAAAAAAACTCGGCTTTTTGCACACATTCCTCCTAGACGGGACCAGCCAAGGGCTAAAGACATAGAAGTTGGATCTCCATACGGGAAATTGATAGCTGGGGACGTTTGTTGCTAATTAAATACAGAACAACATAATGTTAAAAAATTGCCCCAGATAGTGCCAGTTTCCTGTGTCAAAGCACTCAGTCATCATCTGATAAAATAGACATTCATGTAAAGTATTCCTCTTTCAAAGATAGCAACCATTCAGCGAAAAGTGTCATTTTCCTGATCAATACACATCCATGACACATTCGTATCCTTTCTCACAGAAACAAGGAAGTTTTAATTATTTTCAGAAAAGTCTGAAGAGTTTTTCTTTGAAATTCATTTTATGACTGAAATATTCAATTCGAATTATAATTTGTCAAAGTTTGAATATTTTGGAGATCTTAAAGTGAGTATATTCAAATAATCATACTGATTTTTTTTCCGAAAGATAGCTGAAATTTGTTATGCGGTACTGTAATAATGTATCAACACAACAAATCCTTTTATGTTACATATAACTATTTCCAAATTTTATTTACGTACACAATAATTAACATATAGAATAATCACCTTTTATTTCTTAAATGTATAAAGTGTTATTGTACAACTTTTTAAAACTGTACTGTACTGTTTTATGTTGGTGAATAGTGTGACTCATTACTTACTACTTCTTCAGAGGGGAAAGACAACTGCATTTGTAGTAATAACTCAATTCAAATAAATGAATGTTACTTGACATGGTCTAAAATATCCTCTTTGATTTAAGATTACTCAAATGTCTTTGGAATAAAAGTTGAAAAATAAAAGAAAATACAAATTTCGGAAAAAAACACAAAAAAGAAAAAAAAGAAAAAAAAGAAAAAAAAGGAAACAAAAGAAAAAAAATAACAAGTGCTCGTGCATGACAACTTATTTAACACATTAGGTAAGCTCGGCCAGGGAGGTTTTAAGTATGAAAAACAAAAGATAAACTCAAAGCGTATGGTAATAGGAAAACTACCTTAACGAGAATATTATTGTTAGAGGAATTTATCAATTTATTAAGCATGACTAATATAATATATTGGCTCCAGACTTAAGAATTTACAATTCCTTCTGAATTTTATTTCCATATCGGGCGTTATACTGCCGAGGATGTAGTAAAACTCGCTGCCTTATTTAGCTGCATGAAAATTTATTTCAATCTACTTATCTAGATGACATTTCCTTGCAGGTTTTGTAAATGATATGGGCAATTTGTTTTAATCCCACAGGAATGAAAATCATATGAGAGAGAGAAAAAAAACACTGCAGTGAGGCATATTTTCAGATAATTCATATACTTTTTTCAAATTTTACGATGAAAACCAACCATCATTGTACATCCAACCTAAACAGCAAAATTTTGCCATGGCGGAATTATAAATGTGTTCCTGATTTTACAAGTTCAGTGGTTGAACTGCAAGACTTACTCCCTGGGGGAGGATCTTTCAGGTTTTGTAACTGTAACAGCTCGATGGGAAAGTACGGCCGTGATAAGCCACTACCAAAAGAGAGTTGACATGATGAATTATATAATTTGTATTCTTTTCAAATCAAATTGTGTTTTAGTTATGCTAATTGAGTATTGTAATATGTATATTATTTGCTTTATTTCAGTATCACCATGACAACACAGCAAAAAGAAGAACATGACATAACTGACACAGACACTGTACAAGGTAATATCCCCAGATTACGATAAACCTCACAAAGAATAATAAAACCAGACATCTGTATTAGAGCCAGGGAGCGGAAATTTTATAGCCCCTATGATTTCTGATAATGAAATATACAAAATCTCTATCAGCTTTTACGCATATTTCGGTATATGTCTTGATTTGATCTGCACTGAAGAGACATAAGTTATCAGAAACTAAATTAGGTAACTTCAGTATTTTGTTATTTATTATCACTGGGCAGATCATGAGGCCTGATAGTCGACACCTACGGTATTCACCAACTCAGTAGCCAGTTCTTCGGTATTCACCCAAAGTCCGATTTTATTTGGAATCTTGCAATATCTAAATTTAACAAAATTTTGTTCAAAACTGACTAAGGAATATATGTCTCTCGCATAGCTGTGCCCTTAACTCATTTTGGCTTTGCTATTTTCTAATTGATCCTATAAATATTCGTGGTCTATCAGCTTTTACAAATATTTCTGTATATGGGTTTCCAAATGTCTTAATTTGATCTGCACTGAAGAGACAAAAGTTGTCGAAATGCGCATATGTAGAAACTAAATTAACGGTAACTTGGCTATTTTGATATTTATTACCACTGGGCCGGTGCCTCTGCTTGTGGACTGTTAGTCCCCGGGCGCATTCATCAACCCAATAGCTGGTATTTTGGTATTCGCCCGCTTTTATTTGGAAACTTGCAATATCTAAATTTAACCAAATTTTGTTCAAAACTGACTTAGGAATATATGTCTCTCGCATAGCTGTGTCCTTAACTCATTTTGGCTTTACTATTTTCTAATTGATCCTATAAATATTCGTTGTCTATCAGCTTTTACAAATATTTCTGTATATGGGTTTCCAAATGTCTTGATCTGCACTGAAGAGACATAAGTTGTCGAAATGCGCATATGTAGAAACTATCTAAATTTAACCAAATTTTGTTCAAAACTAAGGAGTATCTCCTTCTCGCATAGCTCAATATATATCTAATTAATTAGGTATGAAGTTTCCCTTTATTTGAAACCACGGTTCTCGGAAAATGACCAATTTAACCCGGGAATTTAACAATGACAAATAGGGCAAAATGTATGGTGGCATGATACCTTAATGGTCTTATTTCTTTATTTCGGAAGCGAATTCACGCCAAATGAAGAAAAAAAATTAATCCCATAATTATGAGATTTTCTTCTTCTTCATGTGGCATGATCAATACGCTTCCGTAGTTTTCACAGTTAGTTGGCATGTGCTATTTGTTCCTTCATAGTATTTTTTCCCAAAGGAAAACGTATAATAAGAATATTTGTTCCAACGGAACAAATATTATAATATTTGTTCTTTACGGAATAAATGTTATATAACAATTGTTCCAAAGGAAGAAATATTGTTAATGTTTACAATATTTGTTCCAAAGAAACCTTTATAATGAGGATCAAATATACGTTGATGAAGTAAATATAGAAACTTTCCCCAACCGTTAAAAATTTCACTTTTCAATATGATAAGCAGAAACATTAAAAAAATGTATTTTATGTTTTTGATATGCGTAGGGTATTAGATCTATTTGAAAATTTCTTGTAGACAAATAGCTGGAGATGAATACAGCTAACGGATGTGTTTTATGAATATATTTTTTCATAATATGAAATGACTGCCTATAGACGAATATAATTTTTGTAGTGTTTTTATAGGTAAAATGATACTAATTAATTGTGCATATCAACATCAGTGTTAATATCAAAAACAAGATGTCCTGTAACAGAGACATATAAACATATTTAAATGTTTCTGTCTGTATTCCATAATTCCCATTAGTTTTTGATTTTGCTACAAAGAACAACCAAGGGCTGATTATTACTCATCGGCGCAGAGGCGCAAACAGACAGTATTTATAATTTTTAAAAAATCAATAAAGAATAAAAAAGAATAAAGAAAAAACATTTTCCTACATTTACTTACAAACTACTATGTACTAATTTTAGTTAGAGATGTAACGTTATTGACTTTAAGTTGTGCGCCACAACTGTTGTTGCCAGGTTGTGTTACAAAGTACACTATTTAGTGTGGAAAAACTGAATTTGTCAATCTCTTCGTGTACTGTTAGTTTGATATTGTGCAGGGTTTGTGTATCTCGGTATTGAGGTTGGTTTGTGGAAAGAGATAATTATTTGAGTCAATAGCTAGTAGGCCTATGTTGTTTGTGATTTTGCATAATGTGGTGACTCTGTTGATGCATGACACCAATGCTTTTAAACATAAATTGTTCATTCAGAAAATATAAAATTACCTTTCGTTTGGGATATTTTAACGTTTTTTCAATCAAATTGTGACTTTTTTATATAAAGTTGAAGGTGAATACAAATAAACTCCTTTTTAGCATTCAATAACCTGAAAGTTTGGCACCAAAATACTTTGACAAAATCAGGTATGAAACATTTACGGTACCAAGTCCGGCTATCCCGAGTTCCTATCGTTATTTATGTTTGTCTCTTGTTTTCATTATTGTTTTTCTGGTGCAGTTTGCTTGTAGATTGTGGCATGTGATTGTAGTTCCTGGCCATTGTAGGTGTTTGCTGTTTTCCTGTTTTTGTAACTAAATTTATTTAAAATGACATAATTTTATGAAAAAAAATCACCTTTAATATCAAAATGTATCCTAGCCAATTGAAATAACGACCTTTTGAGGAACATGTATTTGTTAGCGAATTTGCAATTGTTCTTGTGATCGAGGTAGGTACGACGTGAAAATCTTGTCAATCGGCGCTCTCCGCAGATTGCACGGTTTCATACAATCTGCGCTCCCATCTTGCATTTTTGCAGTATGTTCCCGGACGCAGATTGCAAGAATTTGGGAGCAGGTTGCATGTAATTGGGCGCAAATTGCAAACTATTGGGGCGCAGATTGCAAGTATTGGGGCGCAGATTGCAAGTATTGAAAGGCAGATTGCACCTGTAATTGCTGCTCTAACCAACTAGTATTTTACATACACATGCATTATGAATAATATACTTGTAAACAAGCATTAGAGAGGGCAAACACTGCATGGCTATTATCACTAGTCTTGTCTGCCGATTTATATAAAACTTGAATGAAATAACCCTTCACTTTTCTCTTGTTTTAACCCTAAATCCTTCCTTGGCTATTACCATAACAGTCACTGACTATAACCCTAACCCTTTCCCTAAATTTAACGCTAACCCTTTCCCTTAATTCAACCCTAACCCTTTTCCTTAATTAAACCCTAACCCTTTCCCTTAGGCCTAACCCTTAATTCAACTCTAACCCTTCCCTTAATTAAACCTTAACCCTTTCCCTTAATTCAACCCTTACTCTTTCCCTTAATTCAACCTTAACCGTTTCCTTTAAAATAATCCTAACCTTTTCCCTGACTACAACCCTTACCCTTTCCCTGACAATAACCCTAACCCTTTCTTTGAATATAACTCTAACCCTTTACATGATTTCAGTTAATATAACCTATGCGCCATATGATGCAATATGCGTCCGTGAATATGCAATTTTGCGCCCCCGAAATATGCAATCTGCACCCGAACTTTTCAATCTGCGCCCCGTTTCATGCAATCTGCGCCCAGACACGATCCAGTATATTTCTAGCCTGGGATCCTGGCCCGTTTGCTGTTGTTGCACCTTGCGCGGTAGCCAGCTTGGGCCAGGATCCCAGGCTAGTATATTTCTTGAAATTTGCAATCTGCCTTTCAATACTTGCAATCTGCGCCCCAATACTTGCAATCTGCGCCCCAATAGTTTGCAATTTGCGCCCAATTACTTGCAACCTGCTCCCAAATTCTTGCAATCTGCGTCCGGGAACATACTGC
>MJUU01053095.1:93073-105112 GCA_002080025.1 Modiolus philippinarum | reverse complement strand
CCACCATCACTATATACCCTCCGCTTTTACAAAGCGGGGGTATAAAAAAAAATTCAAGGTTATCTGTAAATTTACGATTTTGGCCCCCTTCAGCTCCTCATAGCTTGGAAACGGTAAGAGCTATGCCAAATCCATTGACATACTATTGAAAGCTTACATCAAGAGGAATCCAAAAAATCCCATCGAAATCCGATGAAAAATAAAAATTTTTAGGTTTTTAGGGTATCTGTAAATTTATGATTTTGGCTCCCTTCGGCCCCACATAGCTGGGTAAGAAACAAGTTACCAAAAATCTAATAGTGGAGCACTATGATAATTTTTCATAAGGAATCCTTTGGAAAAAATTGCATCAAAATCAGACTAAAAATAAAAAAATGGGTCAAAGAATCAAATGGCCGGGTTGCGTTTTGGTGCTTCTAGCTATAAAGTGTTGTTTTTTAGATTCCCTAATGGGTCTGTGAAAAACAGGGAAAAAATTTCAAAATAATTCCAAAAAGGGAGGTGCACATCTACAATATATATATAAACATTTTATGAGGTTTTAAAAAATGTAGGTTGAAAACTGTAGGAGGAGTTGATTTCACAAAATAGGTACCCTTTATTGAAAGTGTCAATAAACAATGACTAAGTTCCAAAGTCCGTAAAAACAGAAACAAATTTTCAAAATTATTCCAAAAAGGGAGGTGCACATCTACAATATATATAGAAACATTTTGTGAAGTTTCAAAATTGTAGGTTGAAAACTGTAGGAGGAGTTGATTTCACAAAATAGGTACCCTTTGTTGAAAATGTCGATAAAAAATGACTTAGTTCCAAAGTCCGTAAAAACAGGAAAAAATGTTCAAAATACTTCCAAAAAGGAAGGTGCACATCTAAAATATATATAGAAACATTTTGTGAAGTTTCAAAATTGTAGGTTGAAAACTGTAGGAGGAGTTGATTTCACAAAATAGGTACCCTTTGTTGAAAATGTCGATAAAAAATGACTAAGTTCCAAAGTCCGTAAAAACAGGAAAAAATTTTCAAAATAATTCCAAAAAGGGAGGTGCAAATCTACAATATATATAGAAACGTTTTGTGAAGTTTCAAAAATGTAGGTTGAAAACTGTAGGAGGAGTTGATTTCACAAAATNAGTAGCCAACTATTTTTGAAACCTTACAATATCTAAATTTTGTAAATTTTATTGAAAACTAAGGAGTATCTCCCTCATGCAAAGCTCTGTCCTTAGCAGATTTTGGCTTTATATTTAGATCACTTTGGTTATTTGTTCTCTATCAGTTTTTAAACGTTTTTGAGTCTATGTTCTTCCAAACATTTAGATTTTATCTGCACTGATGAGACATAATTTGTCGAAATGCGCATATGCAGAAAGTAAATTCACAGTGACTTCGGTATTTAGTTATTAGTTATAAGCCAGATTTGCACTCCGTGCAACCCGGCCAAAAATGAAATTGTTGAAATTCGCCCCTATTGGGCCCAATGTATCTTGTGAACCGTACATGCCACGTGAAATCCATTGCATACTACAGATTGGAAATTTTCTAAGGAGTTTACTGAAAGAAACCCCATCAAAATCTGATAAATAATAAAGATTCTACAGTCAAATATGTGAAAACAACCATTTTAACCCCTTTTGGTCCCTTTTTCTAAAACGGGCAAGGCCCGGAACATAAAATTATAGCCTGGGCTAAAGCATGTGCCAAGAAACATCATACTAAAATTTGAAAAGGATCCATTCAATGGAACCAGAGTTATGCTGTCCACAGACACAAAAATACCCAATTTTACCCCTTTTTGGCCCCTTTCTCTAAAACGGGTGGGGCCACAAACCCGAAATTAAAACCCGGGATTGCCCTCATGCCAAGAAACCACATACTGAAATTTGAAGATGATCCGTCCACTAGAAACAAAGTTATGATGGCCACAGATGCCGACGCAGACACCGACTACTGCGGCATACCATATACGACCGCAAAATTTTTGAGGTCATATAAAAAATTCACCTACCTACCTTCTCACATTAAAAATTGGCAGTTGATAAACAGCAAACAAACATTTTGTTAAGAATGGCCTAACTGATTAAGAATGTGGCAGGTGCTCCCAGAAATTAATATCAAGACTTTCATTACAGGTATAAACGAAGTAAGTGTTCCAATTTAAAAAAAAAAGAGATGACATGGCAACACCTTTTTTTTCATGAATTACTTAATTCAGGCGAACTATCAGTGGTAAAATAAAGTTTTTGAATGTTTAATATGATATCACATAATGATCAAAATAAGTTATAAAACAAAAAAAAAATATGTATAATAAACATAAGAATAAAAATGTGATGATTTCCACATGTATCTACAATACACAGAAGATGTCCATCTCAGCAACTTAACTGTCACATGGATTCTGGACAACAATCAAAATGTACTCTTTCTCTGAAAAATAATTAGACTTTTTTTACTTAAGATAACAAAAATTATAACTTCATATGGGATTAAAGTGCTCCAAAATTATGTGTGTGTGTAAAGTTACTTTTAATTGATCTAAATGTATTCATTCAACAAATACTGCACCCAATTATACCAGATCTAATTGGCAGAATACTTCATTTTTCATAATGCTTATAAACTCATTTCTTGCCAACATTTACAGATATTTAGGCCCATCAAATTTTTCATTGGACCAAATTTTTTTTTAAAAAAAGTAGGGCAGGTTGGAGGATATTGTTTTTTTTTCAATTTATTTTCTGTAAATAAATCACTTTTACTAGAACCTCTCACAGCAGTTATCAATGCCGACTGCAGTTCCTCTTGTTGTTGCTTCCTGTCAATTTTACCACTTATGTAATTGTTATATAAATCAAAGACCGTCCACTCATCTTGTGGTTACAGGTGGCCAATTTGTGATTTTAGGAATGCATCCATTTTTTTACACCACAATGAAATTCATACTTAAGCACAACAGTGCATATGATTGGTTGATAATCAAAACAAACATATTATAATAAAATAACCCAAACAACAGTGAATTTGAATTATATAGTATTTATTTCTTTATTATATCCATGACTAAAATATTATTCGCCCAAAGGTGTGAATGAAAATATTTACCCCAAAAATATTTAGCCATTTTACCAATTTAAGAAGATGAGCCGCACAAGTCCCTATTTTTCATTCATGAATTTGAAAGAACTTTACATTGAATAGTCATATGCAGGACCCCTATGACATGGCAGGATTGAAATTACCCGACACGGATATGGGGAAAACTGAAATCCTTATTTAAAAAAAAATAATAAAAAAATAAATAAAAATAAAATAAAAAAATGGGCATAGGATTTTTTTAGGGTTGAGCTGAGATGAATATCCATCAATTCATTTTATTTGGCCTATCGATTGTTTGGCGTATCGATCGTTTCTGAACACCAAGTTAGTTATTTCAGCCAAATAATGGCAAGTCAAGTATAAAACCAACTTAGTACATGTGTTTTAGCCACATCATGATGCTGAAAGTGTTTTATTGTTGGTTAACAACAAAAGAAAATATATCTTATCTACATCATGTTGGGACAAGTGCTGCATTGTTGCTCAACACCAACTCAGTACATGTTTTTTGTCTGGATCATGGCCAAACTGGTCTATCAAAATGCAGTGACAACAGAAAAATATCAACAGACAGTAACAAAAAGATTCTCTAATGATTTTATTAAGTAACCAACCTACCTGATGTGTTATAAAAATTATCAATCGATTGATGTTTACTTATTGTATGATTGATCAGCTCTGATTTTCAAAGTTAAAAGTGTGCATGCAAAGTTGATTCAGCCCTTCAGTTTCATCCTATTTTCACATGTTAAGGTGAATACATGTATGTTGACATTTATTCACTGCTGGATCTTAAAATAAAACTGTTGTAATCGAATTGAAACCACTGTCACTGTGTTTTGATAGACCTGCATGGTGCTCAGACCAGTATTGCATTTGTAAAATATGTTTTGATCAATATGTATGGCAATAGAAAGCAACTGAATTTCAATGGCATCAATTGGAATCAATTTTAATCTAGCATGTAAGATTTGAAGTGAAACTAGGTAAAGTATATTGAAGGCTTCTGCTTCTTCAGCATCTTCAATTCATCATGCAAGACTGGAGGCAAAAGAAAATGGCATACTTAAGTCAAGGTTGAATTTGCAATCCAAAAATTTAAAGCTAGAAAGTGTCTACACACTATCTAAAAGGAAGCAAAAAGTATGCAAGCATTGAGTGTATTAATGCATGGTATTGTCTAGGAGTTGTGTGTGTCAGGAGTTATGTTAGATCTATTTTTCGTGCAAATTGTGATAAAGAAGTGACAAGGTTAAAGTTTAATGTAGATGTATATGTAATTCTGATGTATATAAGAAGTGCATGCCCATGCTAGTGACAGTCTGAACAAAATGAAAACTTGTAGAAAGAAATTACCAATAAAGTATCTAGTATAAATTAGCACTGTGGATTCTTTTGTATTTGAATTTACAGTTAAAGACCTGTTTTTATATTATTATTTTTTGGGAATAGCTCAAGTACACTTAAATTTTAACTTTAACAAGAGTTTAAATTAATTCACTGGAAAAATTGGACTTTCACAATAAAAAAGAGTGAGATCAAAATATTTTTGTTAAAATCTATCTGATAGCTTTTAATGAGGGGGAGGGGCAAGGGGTTAACTATTATCATGTTATTGGGTAAAGTTGATATTCAGATTTTTGTTATCTGTTATTGTAATGTCCAATTCCCTGTTATCAGGTTATTTGAAGAATCAGTTGCTGTTATCAAGAAAATTCATTCCCTGTTATCTGTTATTGGAAAAATCAGTTCGCTGTTATACTGTTATTGGAACCCCCTCCCCCTCCTTTTTAATAGCTTGCTGAAATTGTCATTTCTACTTTTCACTCTACAGTATGTTTTAACCACAAAATGGCGTTTCGCTTAATTTTGAAACAACAAATCTTTCTAGATATGAAATTTAACTGTACTCTTTGTTAAAAATAACTCATATGATAGGAAAGCTTATTTTAGGTGTATAAGTTAAGAGTTCAAAGTTTATTAACATAACAACTTCCAGAAACATTAGATTGTGGGTTTTCATCAAAATAATTTTCAACTTTTCCTGGCATGGAACGGGTAAAAATGATAGCATACTCACATTAATTTACCACATAACTTTTTATCTTGTTTAAAAGAACTTCATGTTAAAAATATTTTCGATATTCAAAATTTATAAATTCTCAAATTATACAGGGCTGATTTTGACCATAGGAGAACCTTCTCCTTTGAATTTAAAATACAATAAGTTCTTGCCTAGTTTACCTAAAACCACAACTCTCCCTGTGAAGTTGTGAAGTCAATGGCATTATTTAGCTGGAATTTCTGTCATGACAAGTTTTCATTAAGTTGCTTAGATCTTGTTTATGTTTTAAGACATTTAAGGATAAAGTGAAATCTACATCTAAGGAATATGCATAAATGAAATATGGAAGATCGCAACCCCCTAACATCTCATACTCTTTATCCTTAATAAACAAAAAATTATCAACTTAATACAGAACATCATCAAATAAACACTTGGTAACATCCTATAACACTTATATCTGACCCAGCAAATACCTGCAGACATAATCTCCAAATTTTACACTGCATCTGGATTCTGGATAACTATCAACAAATACTCATTTTCTGTACAAATAGAGAGAAATGTCTGTTAAGGAAGATCAAGTAAATAGTACATGTAGTACTACAAATTATTTTTTTATCCATTTATTGAACACTGGTGTTAGAAAAACTTCACCTACATAATATCACACCAAATCATTACCATTTTTTGTAGCCTAAAGTTTACCGATTGTTATGCTAAATGCACACGCTATAATTACTGACACCATGCATATTAACCATCTAATAGCAGCTTACAAATCAAATAAAGTCCTAGATCAAATTTCAGCAGCCTCAAAAATGTCAACTCAATTAATGAAATCATACACACACAAAAAAACATATAATGAATCCTTGGTGTAGAGTTGTATAATGTATAACTATTTTCACAAATATCCATGTGAATAGTCTATATACCAATTGACAATAAGGCAATTCAAAACTCATATTCAGCCAGACATAAGAAAATTAAAACAATTATTGCCACAAACAAATCAACATCAAAGCTTGTCCATCTTTTTGTTAATTATTAGAGTATATACATTGTATTACTAGAAAATACAAGATTAGTAGTAATGAATGATTAGATAGAATTGTAAACAGGATTCTACAGTAACTCTTGATAAAAAAAAACACAAAAAAGTGATCTGTTTCTGTTGACCGTGAACTTGTTGATAGACATTTCATTTTCAATGACGCCAAAAGGTTATTCTGAGACAAATAGATATTGAGGTCATTCAGAGACAAAATGCCCACTATGAATTTGTCTTTCTTTAATTAAACCGGTTCAGACCCGTAAGATAAATTTTCATATTAAACATATGTTGAATAAAGCCCCTGTGCTATTTCCCGCCAAATCTATTCGGAATACAATTCTCAGTGTTTATCATTTATAATTAGCATTACACCACTTTATCCTGATTATTACCATATTTTATCCACTCTCAATAGTTAGATTTAAAATTTTAAAATGCTAGGCAAGCCTCTCAATTAAAATTTTAAATCTAACTATCACTAGTGGATAAAATATGGTAATGAACAAGATCTTTTGGTGTAATCTATATATATGTATTAAATAGAAGGTTGAATAAAACAAGTTAAAGCATGTAAAGTAGAATCCTGTATCATGAATATTAGAATTGTGTACAAAATGTATTGCAAACTCAAAGCAGATAAAACATTCATAAAAAAAGAAGTCAATGAACTACAAACAAACATGTATCTAAAATATATTTTATATAAATGTAAATATAGTTTCTCTTTCAATGGGAAAAATGAAAGGATATGGAGTGAATGTAGGAATGAGTTAAAAATATTTCTTAACTCAAGATTAAATTTCGATCTTCAACATTTGAACTTCAGCAAGCATGTTAAAATCGAAATTTTACTATCGAGAGTGAAGAAATATTTTTAACTCAAGACCTAGCTAAATGAGAATGTTTTTCTCAAATGAATAAATGATTAATTACAATATGACTTGTTTAAAATTCTCTGCATCTACCAAAAAATCTCATTAAAACATTATTCTTTCAAAAAGTATTTGGTCACTGAGTTTCTTTTACTATATATTTCATATAAAACATTATTTTCAAAAACTTTATTGTAAATAAAAATAAAAATAAGCCATTTCTTAATGTATTTCAATATAGTTTTACTGTTAATAACAAAACTTCATGTAGTTTGGAAACAAAACTTCATGTAGTTTGGAATGATTTTGCAAATTGATTCAATCATTTAAACAGAAAGTTTAATTCTATCATAAAATTTCTTATACGTGCAAGTAAAAACATATGACAGCATATTGGTAAATTGTGTTTAAATCATGTTTTCTTATATGACAAATAGGAAAATTATGTCCAAAAAAAAATTAATTTCTCTATTAACACAGTACAATTTTTTTTTGGAATTAGTTATCTAAAATTGTGCATTCATGATTTTCTCCCTGTATAGACCATTTATAAATAGGGGCAAATCTTGCTCTTTTTGGAAGCTTCTACTGGAAAAACAAGCTCCATGACCTATTGATTATTTATGTCATTTTTGGAGTTTGTTTAATATAAAACTTTCAATCAAAGAAAAAAAGAAATATCTAATCTATTGTTTTTTTTTTAGTTCCCCAAGCTACCTTAACAAGCTCCAATTGTGAAGATTTTTTTTCCATTTTGAATTTTCTACTGGGGCTTTGCTTGTTATATGGTTACTCTCTTCATTAATCTGATACACCACATTTCTTTTAATCTATTGTAGCATTTATATAATGAAAGCCAAAGAAAATTTATTAAACAGGGCCTCTAATTTGACCTGGAGTAACCCTAAAATTTTCCACAAATTATGCATAAATTTTATTTAAATTTGCAGTATGAAACAATTATATGCTAATATACTTCAAGGAATTTTTTAATAAGTTTCATTGTAAGATTTTTGATATACAGTTTAGGGGTGGTGTTCTCGAAAGTATCCCAAGATTCGTCCTAAGTCATATCTTATGACTAAGTTTAGGATGGACATGAGATCATATTACGCCATTCTTAAGTTGTGTCTCGAAGCTACCTCAGAAGTATCTTATGTTAGGACGTCCTTAAACATATATCTTAATGGAAATATTTTAATTTTCTTTATTAAGTTTTTACTAAATAATGTTCAAAAACAAAAACATTTCATTAATTTGTTTACCAATTTTGTCTACTAACATGTATATAATGAAGCGTACGTTTGCAAGTCTAAATGTAAAATATTATCGAAAAAGCATTTTAATTTAGTTTGTTTTGAAATGACAACTATACGCATCAAATAGTAATCACTTTGTGAACACTGAGTTCAAAGTTTAAAATCGTGCAAAGTTTCTTTACAAATACGTGTTTATTGATGTGTTCATATTGATTCATATTCATCTTTAAGAAAAATATTAAACAAATGGCGAAATATAAAATTAGGATTGAGATCTATAGGATGATCTTAAGACATATAATTAGGTGTCCTAAAGTTAGGACGAAAAATGCAAAATATCATATGTTAGGAGCGCTTCGAGAACACAACTTAGGACAAAGACGTGTCATAAGATGGTCTTAGGACACATCTTATCCCTAAGATAGCTTTGAGTACACCACCCCAGATACACAAACCTATCCTAAGAGTCTTAAATTCTGATCAGAAATCATGACTAGGCATATGCTACTGTTCTGTTAACCCTAAATTGCTTAACTGCTTCTTAGAAACTTATAGACCTAAATATCAGATAACAGTGATCATAAGCATGCATAAAAGTGTTGATCTGCAGTACAAAAGAAATTACATTGTCAAAACATTGCTGAAAACAAAGCTTCATTCAATTTCTTCTATGTAAAAGTCCTATTATTAAATTTCCACCGAAAACTGAGAAATTAAAGGTCCTCCATACATATGACTCAGGTATGGCATGCAAAATTAACCATAACTTAGGTAAACCTGGTTTATCGGGTCGGTAATCCTGGTTTAGCTTAGAAAACCCCCATTACCGACCGGTAATGTGGGTTTTCAACATTTAATACATGTTAACCTCCGCTTCCTATGAGTTTTAATATTAAAACGCATAAAAAAGTAAGTCATATATTTTTTTTTATTTGGGAAACATTTTTAAATATAAAAATGCACTTTAATGCAGTCATACTATGTCATTTCATTGTTTATTTATATAATATATAATTAAAACTAATTTTTAATATGAAAAAATCGTAATATCAAATGGTCAGGTTTATTTTTTATAATTCAAATGAATTTCAATTATTAGAATATATTAAATATACATCTATTTATGAAGGATATTACTCTTAAGTACCTGTAGAATAAGTGATGTCTCACAAGTTAATTAGATTTCTACGGACTTGTAAACAGGAAATGTCCTTTCGAATCAGAAGTTTTATTGCCCCCAATAAACTTTTGAATAGTACATGTAGAAATATAATTCTGCATCATTAAGAAAATATCAGAAACAGTTGATCGAACGTATTTTGAATATTAAAGGTGTATCAATAAAAATGAATTAAATGAACAGATATTTTATATTTGAAATTCATTTTTAAAATGAACAGTGAATTTGTATTCTTTATTATTATAAAATATCTTTTAAGATAATACAGAAAAATATTTCTTTCTATTTTTTTCAAGATTTAAATCTCAAAAATACTCTTTTTATAAATAAATAGACAAGATGATATAAAAAAAAATAAGTTAAATAATAAAATAATGATTTCAATACTAAATCTATTTTTTTGATTGGTTACATCCAAAATTCTTTAGCCAATCATATAAGCTATCCCGTAATTGGGGTTTTGGTCCGTAAACCAGGATTACCGATCGATAAACCTGGTTTTCCTACTTTTGGTTAATTCCGCGCAGGAAACCTACTTTACCGGTCGTTAAAGTAGGTTTAGCTTAAAAAACTCATAGGAAGCGAAGGTTAACAAGTATTTATTTTCGAAAACCCCCATTACCAATAGGTAATTGGAGTATTTTTAAGGTAAACTAGGATTACCGGTCGATAAACCTGGTTTTCCTAGGTTTTGGTGAATTCCGCGCAGGAAAACCCACTTTACCGACCGGTAAAGTAGGTTTATCAATAAAAACTCATAGGAAGCAGAGGTTAACATGTATTAAATGTTGAAAACCCACATTACCGGTTGGTAATGGGGGTTTTCTGAGGTAAACCAGGATTACCGACCCGATAGACCGGGTTTTCCTGCGATAAACTCGGTTTACCTAAGTTTTGGTTAATTTCGCTTGCCATACTCAGGCAGTAATAAAAAATATCCAAGATTCTCATCCCTACTCGCCCTGATTTTTCTCACCCGCGTCAAAAAATTTTATTCAGATTTTTGGCCAATTTGAGTCAGTCTCTTTTAAAATGACATCAAGTGAGCCTGATGTGTAACATCGTGATAAAGTCCGTATCAAAAACAAAATGTCTGTATTTCTTTTATCGGTAATTCTCAAAATGATAAATAGAACTTTATAATAAATAGAAATAAGCTGAAATTTCTATTTTAGCACAATTGTTTATTGCAACAATTTATATGCATTCTTCCTTCAACATATTACATGTATGAACACAAAAAATAGTGCCATAACATGATGTCAGCATAGTAACCTGCATGCGACTCCTTCATAGTGACCCGATAAGTTCAGTGATATTGTTAATTTAATAATTTATACTCCAGATTTTAGTACATCTGTTTCCTGTTATCTTTCTTATATTAATTTGATGGTTCCACTTGGTGGCTATTCCCTACATAAAGCTTTTCCTTAAATTTTTCATATACCGTAGTCAGGCTTTTACAAAAAATTATGGTTCACCACCTGACCATGGTAAAACCAGAGACAGTGATATATCTCTAGAAAATAATTCAGTCTGGTTTTGAAAAGATACAATACAGCCAGAGACTTACAGCGATAAATAACTGTCATAGATGTATCACTCTAGATTTTTAAATAAATGATTCTTTTTTTCCAAGATTAGTTGTTTATCAACATGTTTTCTTATGCAACTCAAATGTTAGAATGCATATATTTCACTACTATTATCTATCACAGTCATGGGGCTTATTTAGGGGGTCCCAAAATTCCATATCCCAGTAAGTCTTGACTAAAATATCTCTTCCAATAGTTACTGAAGTATCCCACATCTCATAGTCAAAGTCATGAAAATATACAACATCCCTATCAGTTTTGTATTAACAAGAGCTGTCGCCGAATGGCAGCCAAAGATGTCCCCCGCTTATTGAACACTGAATCAATATGGTAAGTGCAAAATTAAGTTGGTGTGGACACAATACAGGTGCGGACACAGTACAAGTATGGACACAATACAAGTATGGACACAATGATATAATCTTCAAGAAAAAACTTTTCCCAAGGGTTCCAATGAAAACACTCTGTCTAAATCAGACAAATATAACATTCACCTTTTTCAGCCTATTTGACATTTTACACATCTACATATAGTGTTCTTCCTTTGTATAAAGTTTCAACAAGGACATAGGTCACAAATTCGTTCAGATCTAGCTATACTAAAAAATCTACCAGCCTCAATTGGCAATTTATGACTACCACATCTAAACTTAATAAGACTATATAATAAATCTGGTGGAAGAACAGAGAGACATTTCTCAAACCCAAATTCAGATTTATAAATTCTATAATTAATACACTTAGGTGAATTAAATATTTGCGTTTTCCACTCTTCAACAAATTTATTATGAAAAAATCTTTTACAATTTTCATGATTTTTGACAGATTAATATTAGCTAATACAGTTTGATCATTCCAACATTGATAATATCCACATTCAAGCAAATTATTTCTTATAACATGGGGAATCAA
>MJUU01053095.1:53283-76068 GCA_002080025.1 Modiolus philippinarum | reverse complement strand
ATGTAGGGGGAGTTTGCGTGACATGCCACATGTGTCTAATCCACATCTTTGGGTCTTTGTTAAAATTGACATCATGGGGCCTCTTGTTTGCACCAAGACCAATATCAAAAATCCGAAAGCTTATTGCGCATCTACAGACTATATGCAACAATTCTATAACAAAATTAAATCCCTAAATCCATAAATGTAGGAGGAGTTTGTGTCACATGCCACATGTGTAAAAATTGACATCATGGGGCCTCTTGTTTGCACCAAGACCAATATCGAAAATCCGAAAGCTTATTGCGCATCTGCAGACTATATGCAACAATTCAACAACAAAATTAAATCCCTAAATCCAAAAATGTAGGAAGAGTTTGTCACAAGAAAGGTGTGACGGACGGACGGACAGACGGACGGACGGACAGACGGAGGGTATAACATTATCCCCGAACTTTCTTCGAAAGTGCGGGGATAATAAGACATTATTTTAAGACAGTAACTTTACAGCACATAAAAACACATAGCACATATCATTTAAGAGAAGCACAAAAAGCAAATAAAAACGTATAATAGTACATAACACATGTGATCTTAGAAAAACACAAACTACAAAATAAAAAAGCATAATACATAGCAAAGGTCATAAACATACATAGCAAAATAGAACACAAAACATAGCATAATATCACAAGCAATTGAGACATAAAAGCTGCAATTAGCACAAACATTTTATCCTTGATAAATAAATACAAAGAAAATAAAATTCCAGCACAAAGCAACAGTATTTTTTGTTATATGTACTGCAGTGATATGAGTTGCCAGTGTACTGAGGTACTTATTAATTTAGAAAATCGATTAAAATTTGTTTCGATTCTAAGCACTCCACAGTTTAAAAGCAGTAATAAAGGAAATAATTAATACCAGACCTAGTTGCTCTGACTTGAGGGGACTACGATTGTATTAACTATATCTGAAAGAATACTGTTGTTGTTTTATATTTTTAAGATCAAGTACGTAAGACGGATTTTTTTTTGGATAACTTTGAATGTTTCGAGAGCAATTGCTCCAAGCCTTTGTACTTTAAGTTGGAAGGTACTTTAAACGATTCTAACAGTTCATAATGATTACTTGTGTGGTTATTGTAAACAAAACGTAATGCTATTTCTTGTATTTGTTCTCAGCCTTTGTGGAACCCATCGGTATTATATCGAATTTTCGACCGCAGATAGCCGTCCATCCCGTAAGGATCGAAGTAGTTTGAGTCCTCTACGCTTATACCAGCACGTCTAGTGAGTGCCGGGGCCATCGCGGTACCACGTCATAAGTTAAGATGCCGCATTGTGAGGTGAATGGTAGGGCATTGCGAATGAATAAGCTTCTGAATCGAGGGATTGTCAGGGCCATGACAGCTTCCTCCAACTCTAGATCCGAGGAGGATGTCGTTCACGCGAATGATGTTCATTTATCTAGGTAAAAGCAATCGTACCCGTCAGGACCTATCAAGCGCAGAATAGGAGGGAGGGGCATTCGCATCCGTCAGTGCCTGCCGAGTGCAGAAGAGGAGAGAAGGGTATCCGAACCCGTCAGAGCCTGCCAAGTGCAGAAGAGGAGAGCGGGGCATCCGTATCCGTCAGAGCCAGAGCTGCCAAGTGCAAAAGGGGTTGGATGGGCATCCACACCCGTCAGAGCCTGCCATATGCAGGAGAGGAGGGAGAGGCATCTGCACACGTCAGAGCCTGCCAATCGCAGAAGAGGAGGGAGGGACATCCACAACCATCAGTGCCTGCCGAATGCAGAAGAGGAGGGAGGGGTATCCACACCCATCAGAGCCTCTCAAGTGCAGAGAGGTTGTGAGGGGAAGGTTTCACCACTGTCGCGAGCTTCAGTGATTCGATAATGGCCGTACGAGAGGGTGCTAATGCCGTCAGTAGGACGTGACGCCTGTTGTCTTTGACGGAGAAAGTGATCTTGTTGATCTCTTGGGCTTAGATCTGGTAGAGATGGCTACAGAGGATGTTCATCGTTCGATGAAACCCCTGCTCGGTGGCGAGGTATCACTTGTATAGTCCTCCAAGGCGATGCTGCGTTTGACGACGCTCTTGATGACCCCCTTCAACTTTTTGGTTGTCTGACCGTCATCCACCTTGAAGGCGTATAGCTTCGCCTGGAAACCCATGAAGTCGGCCATGGCCTTGCCGCCGCACTCGTTTCTGAACATCCCGAAAACCTTCTTATTCTTGCCGATGGGGATGCCCAGGAGGATATTTGGAAATGTCAAATTTGGTCTAAACATGCGGGGTGATATCTTGGTAAAAGTCGATGGTCTTGATCACATAGGCCAAGCTGTCGGTTTCGGTGAAGAGCAGCCGGGCCTTAGTAACAGTAGACTTTCCTCACGAATCCGTAGTGGAAGTCGTATAGCAGGAGCTCGAGAAGTCCAAGATGGAGACTCCAGGGTAGATCAGCTTAGCGAACTTGAACAAGGTCTTCTTCACATGGGCGTCTGCTACGTTTTCGGTAAAGACTACCCGAAGATCGAGGGTGGGCTAAGCCACAAGCTTTAGGACCTGCTTGTTGGTTGTAACCAGCCTGTTGTCAACCCGTTTTCGGGTACATTCAATGGTCTTGCCAAAGATCGAGTTGACCATCAGCTTGAAGAAGTCTTTTTCGGAGTCGGTCTTGGCCTTGGCGCGAAGAGCAGTATTCATATTTACGTATTGCTTGAGCCATGGGGATTCGCTAAATCCGATGACCCGATGTACTATTGAGATGTATAGCGTATATTCTTATACCCAGGTGGGGCACTAGCTTATACACTTTGCCGATCTGCACGTTCTCGGGCGCGAGAGGATAATCACTATTGGCGCCGTGAAGATTGTGCGGGTATTCGAGGTCGCACTCTATAATAGCGCAATATTCTTGGTCGTCGGGATACTTCAGGATCTCGTCGATCATCTCCGGCTCCATCCACTCAAAGTTCGTCGTGGGGAGAGGCTGCCCCACGTTCCACCCGTAAATATTATTGGGATCGAGGTAGGTGAGATAGTTTGTGAGCTTGGGGCGAACGTAGGTCTCCATGTAGGGGTTGTTGGCCTGGGCATGACAGTAAGATATCATGGCCATCCCTCCCCCGTCCCTCTCTTGAACATCATCGGCATATCTGGATCGGAAAGAAGCTCCAATCTGATCCGGTGTTATTGAGGGCGGCATCGGAGGCAGCCCAGGGGAGAAGTAGTGGGCAGGATCGAATCCATAGTTGGCCATGAAGATATCTCTAAAATTTTTGGTGTCGGCTGGCAGCAATACCTCGTTTTCTATGTACAGATCGTGATAGTCGCGCAGGATTTTGCACTCGAAGGTCTCCCAGACCCTCCGAACGTGAAACCAGTCCTGATTGCTTATATGCTCCCCGGAGAGCGTGCTGTAGAAGGCTTCTTTGAGTGGGACCTCGTGTCGGTTTTTTCGTATTTAAGGTTGGATAACGAAAGACTGTTCTATCATTTTAATAAACATCTAGTTCGACATAAACCTAAGTCGACGTCAATAAAAGTACGACGTCGACAATAGGAACAAAACAAATAATTACAAACATGTAGGACGTTGTTCTGTCCAGGGATACGTTCTTGACATTTGAGTCTCCTCCAGCTTGGCCAGCCCATCCATATAATCACGAGGAAATACCCCCTTAAGGATTATCAGCTCGTGGCGATCGACAAATCTTGAATTGGTCGGGTGAGGTTCTTGGCTAAATTATCCAGCAAGCTGAGAATGAAGCGCATCGAATCGATGTACCCCATCTCCAGATTATCCACCTACTTTGAGAAGCTGATATACTTTTCGTCGGTATTGGGTATGCAATGATCTTATCCTTAGTGTATCCAAGCTCCTTGACGAAGATGTTGGCGTCATACCCGCTCAAGTATCGGAGGATGATGGGGACAAATCTTGGAGGCTGAAAATCTAAGTTGCATTGGATGTGTGCTGCGATGTGATGCCTTGCAGTGAGGTGGTCGTGGTCCCGGACCTAAGTTGGTAGGCCTTCGTGTGGGACTGCGATGGATAAGACTGGCAGGTGTCGATCTTTTCCGGGAAGCAGTAAATAGGTCACGAATGGTACTCTAATTTACTTCTTATGATTGTGGAAGGCTATGATGAACCCTTATTCCGGCATCTGGATCCTAAATGCATCATTCTTGCTGCAACATTTCATACGTATGCTCGTCCAGGCCTTTCTACGGCAAAAGTAGGCTTGCCCATCTTGATTTAAGACAGGCGCTGTCAAAAGGCGCGATAAGCTCTTGGTCCAGCAGTAATATGCGGCTTACCTTCACGAGCTTGGAAAAAGAGATATACGTTGGTGGGGCCCGTTTTCTTAGTCTGAGGGGTAAACCTGGAGACCCTCTTCCTCACCTCGTCCTTTAGACTATTAAAGCCAAGACGTTGACGTTAATTGGGGGATTCTACCTCTCGAATTTATCGATCGCCTTAAGCGCGACCTGGAACCGATGCCTTCGAAATATATCTCACTCTTCCACTGATACTAAGTTAAGCGATAGGAATGATTGCAATCTTCCTCATCCTGATTAAGGGCCGCCAGCATCAACCACTTGAAGCAGCGATCATCCTCATTTTCACACAGACAATCGCCTTCTTTTTCAGGAGTGCTGATGGGGTTTGTATGAAGGAACCCCCTTGAGCGGCTTGAATTGGTCGAGATGGATTTCGTAAATTGCCCGAAGGTTCACCTGCTCCCTTCCTGTATGTATTTTGCCATACTTTTCTTGACCTTCCCCATCATGGAGACGATCTTCGATTCGAGGTGTGTCATCTGAATGCAGGGTAAACGTAGGTATTTTCTCCGGTCGCGATTTCTTCACCATCTCTGCAAGGAGCACTAAGTGCACCTTCAATCCCTTCTTACGGGCGAGCGCTTTCCAGTCGACTTTGCAAGGTCGATGAGGTCGATGACGAACGTGCCAGATACGCCATTCAGAGCTTCCCGCCTGGCGGTGACCTTGATCTCTTCCTCGCCTGGCGTGCTTTTGACAGCAGATCGTCATTCTTGAGCTGGGGTTCTTGGCGAGGCCACGATTCTATGCTTGTGTTTTGTGTTCCTTGCTGAAGACTTCCTAGTGGGTTAATTTGCGGGTGTTTTCTCCTTGATAAGCTTCACCAAGACCTCCTTGTTCTTTCTACTGACTCCCTAAAATTCCTCATCCAGATGGCGTGGTTGTCTACTATGCCTCCAGCAGAGATCACCCTTCCGGGGCTTGCTCTTGCAGAAACGTCCATTCTTTCTCTCGAGTTGTTCACCACAGGTGGTCTTCTGCTCCCCTGGTTGATGCTCAAATCGTCTGTTGACTTGTTCCGCGCCGTTATTTTGATACGGCTGGATATCCCGTTATGCTCATCTATCTGCGTCACGTTAGGGATGTAGTGGAACAGTTGTTCCAATTATCATATTTTCTATTTAATCAATTAAGAAGGCTAAATGTCCTGCCCCTGACTATTTCTCCCCTTTTCCAGTGGCAATTAGGAATAGTTTCTCCGGTTGTTTCTTCATTTCTTTGCTGTATTTTTTAGTTGATTTACTTGTTCTCGCCCTGATATGGCCAAGATGTTGCTTACTGGACGTTGGGCTCCGACTTACCAATCAATTAATTGTAATGTTTCAATCATTGTACGCAGATAGAGCGTCCAAGATATTCTACCCGTGCTTTGTTTGTATACGCACATACAATGAAAAATCCTTTTTTTCTTTTGGCGCTAAAGAGATAAACGCTAACTTTTTGATAGTGGATAATTCGAAATAGTCTGTCTTCTCAAACGATATTTAGCCTTTCTTACGTAAGAATGTAGAGTTAGGTGTAAACCTAGACACACCACCGTAAAATACCTTGTAAATTTCTTGTAAATTACGTGCAAATTACGCTTAATTGAATTAAGGTGATATCTTTCTGGAAACCAAACAGATTTAGCGTGGTATAAACAGCCAGTAGTCAAACAAACACTGACATAGTTTCGTGCCAGCTAACTTACGATTCCAACTAGAATAATGACAAAGTTAGAAAGGATCCCGCCCCTTGTGTGTCCAAAAAACCTGACTGCGGAATTTCATGGAAATAAGATTTTCCTCAAAAACAAAAGGGAGCTTCCTTTGAATAAATATAAATCCCTGATGGGAATTTTAATTTATTGTACGACGTACAGCTAATTCTCAAAATATGCACTTTTTCATATAAAAATGGAGTTTTTTCCCAAAAATCATTTTCAGATTTCCCACAAAAATGAAAGGGTCGAGCTTCCTTTGGTAAAGTTCAACCTTGAGTATTAAAATCATTAAAATCCCTAATTAAAGGCAATCTTGATTTCATCGTACGACATAGAGCTAAGTCTCAAAATATGCACTTTTTCAAATAAAAATAAAGTTTTTTTTTTCCAAAAATCATTTTCCGATTTTCTTCAAAAACGAAAGGGAGCTTTCTTCAGTCAAGTGCAACTTTGAGTAAAAAAATCATAAAAATCCGTAAAGGCATTCTTGAGTTATCGTACGACATAGAAAACGCTGACGGACGGACGGACAGACGCACGGACAGGCTGATTACTATAGGGCGCCGCCATTTCATTGGTCCGACCCAACATAGGGGGCATTGCGACACTGCTGCCTTTAGGGTTGGGTGTTTTCTTCTTTCTGAAAGATCTTGATTGACAATTCGTCCGCGAAGATACCGGTTTTGGACGAATGTGTGGAGGTGGGTCTGTTGAGAAGAGACGAGCTGGGTATGACTAGGGAAAAACTGATCAAGGGTAGCATGATTTTCAGCGAAATGTCAGAATAACGATCCATCTTCTCACTACTGGATGCCATCCTTTTATCTATTTCCATCTGGGGAGCTGACACACCTCTATTTAGGGTGTCCTTATCCTCTGGGGCGGCTTGTTTACCAACGAATACATATGCCATTCTTGTATTTACTGTATGCTCAATAGAGATGCCGTCGGTTTGCATTTGGCAGTCGGGGTTAGGATCCTATTCCCCCTTGAAAAGTGGTTTTGTGTAGAATTGTCACTTTCCCTCTGCTTAGAGTTATTAAGATATGATAACAGACGTAATCTTGAATGCAAGTCAATCAAGGGAAAATACAGGTCAAACTTAACTTATTTTGCCTGGACTCTGACCAAGGATTTGTATATATACTATACAAATCTTTGCTATGACTTACTACCTAAGCTGCGTTTGATGATCCTTTCATTTTCATAACACGGGCGTAAACTTGAAAGCAAGTTGATCATGCAGAAAATATAAGTCAAAACAAAGGCAGTACAATACTGAAGAAACAAGCCACAAGTATATTTCATTAAAGAGAACACCAGAACACGGAAGACCTAACTTTACCTAATTTGCCCAGATATTAACTGGATTTATAACAGGTAAGATTATCCTATAATGAACAGTTAGTATCGAGATATGAACTCGGATCTAAAATTGAATGTATGACAACTAGAGGAAAATATAGGTCAAAGAAACAAACCTTTCTGGGAGACAGTGAGTTTGCACAAGGACATATCTAAATATACGTCCTTGGTTTCCACAAGATGAATCAGAACGCCAAATTTGATGATCCCACATTTTATAGCTACTAAGATATACCAAATGAGGACAAGGACGTAGACACAGGCGTGGAGGCCAGGATACTCCAATAGTCTCCCTCAATTTCGTTGAGGCAAACCAAAAAATATATAGTCTATTTTGAACCACTATAACAGTTATAATGTGGAGTAAGCATTTGACAAAGTTCCTCGATTAACTTCATGATACTTCCGTAATCAGCAAAGCGTTCTGGCAATTTAGACGATATATTGACAATGATAAGCATCTCGTGATAATTTGGAAATATTACGCGAGGTGTGAGATTTTGTCTTCTTCCGTAAATGGTGGTTTACTGTGGGAGATGACCCATGTGAGATCGATGCACGCGACCTCATCTCACACCGGTAAATGACCAACCAGACGTGTTGATTTTTGTGATACAACAATCGTAACCATGACTTAACGTCATAAAACACATGACGTCACAATGTAAAGAATACGCAAATGGCGACAACGTTGTTCAAACAGTAAAGGTTTGGTTACCAGTAGTTTCTTTTCGCTTTTTACGGAAGAAATAGGATCTTGCATAAGATCAATATTAAAGATTGGTGTATCTTTCACTAGTGTAAGAAATTCTACGTCTTTTCCTCTCGTTTCGCTACGCTCCACTCGAGAAAAGACGAAATTTCTATCCCGATCTTTAATCTGACCTTATGCAAGATCCTATTAATCTTCAAAGCATCAATATAATAGTCATGGTCACAATATACGTCCTTGGTTCTGGAAAATTGAAAGAATTATTTGGTCATCATGTCTAACCCTTTGGGGACAAGGAATTCGAATTTTGTAAAGTAAGCAATTTTTGTAATGGACATTCCATGCATGATTCTTGCAAAGTTTGGTTGAATTTGCTTGGGAATTTTCCAAGGAAAAAAATAAAAGAAACCCGATCTGACAAATAATCAAGATTCTACAGCCAAATATGCAAGACACACAATTAAACCCCTTTTTGTCGGCCCATTTTGAAAGCGGGTGGGACACCAAAAATATACAAAGCCTATCACAGGCCCTCTTTTGGTGCAAGTACCACTGATAATTTCATAAAGATTGGTCATCTGGAAAAGAAGTGATCACATGGAAACGAAGTGTCAACAGAAGACGCAAGTACCATTGTACTGACCAGAAATCTCGAGGTCGTATAAAAGGTTTTTATGCCAAGGTTTTGGTCATATAGATCAAATATTTTGGTACAAGCCACGAGAAAAGTGAAATATGAAAGCAGTACTATTAACATAAGCTAAAACAGAGACATGTAATTTTATGTCTCTGGCACAAAATAGTTTTTAAGAGTCCAAGATCAAGAATGGCTAGCAACAAGCAGTTGACATGTGACATATGAAATCCTAATCATTTACCATTCATGACAGATGCCCTAATAAAATTCAGTTTAAAAGGTCATGGTCGAATGGTTGACTATTTAAGCACTACTTAATAGGCCTTTCCACATGTAGTTCACAATTGAAATATAAAAGCCATATCATTTACCACTAAGAAAAACATAGGTAATCAACGATTAAAAAGTTCGCGTCGTTATTGCACATTGGTGTGACACATTGTCACAGCAATCCAGTTTTGCCTGGATACTTAACCTACTTTCAAAAGTGCATGCATATGTAAGGTTAGATGATCCTACCATGTACAGTCACCGGGGATCTGAACTTGGTTATACACTTGAATGCAAGTCACTGTAGCGGAAAACATAGGTAAAAGTGACCTAATTTTGCCTGGATGCTGACCAACCATCATGATCCCACCATGTCCGGTGAACCCGGATCTGAACTCGGACAGAAGCTTGAATTTAAGTCACTCAAGCGGAAAATATAGGCCAAGGTGACCTTATATTGCCTGGATGCTAACCTACCATCAGAGATGCATGCATGTGCAAGATGACCCTACCATGTACAATTATTGAGATCTGAGCTGAACTCGGACATAAACTTGAATGCAAGTCACTCAAGTGGAAATATAGGTCAAAGTGTTCTAATTTTGCTTGGATGCCAACCTACTTTCAGAGATGCATGCATGTGCAAGTTAAGATGATCCTACAATGTACAATTATTGAGATCTGGACTAGGACAAAAGCTAGAATGTAAGTCACTCAAGCGGAAAATATAGTTCAAGGTGAACTCATTAACCTACCATCAGAGATGCATGCATGTGCAAGGTTAAATGATCCTACCATGTACAATAATTGAGACCTGAACTCGGACATAAACTTGAATGTAAGTCACTCAATCTGAAAATACATATGTACAGGTCAAAGTGACCTAATTTGGCCTGGATGCTAACCTACCATCAGAGATGAATGCATGTGCAAGGTAAGATGATCCTACCATGTACAATTATTGAGATCTGAACTCGGACATAAACTTGAAAGTTAGTCACTCAAGCGGAAATATAGGTCAAAGTGATCTAATTTTGCTTGGATGCCAACCTACCATCAGAGATGCATGCATGTGCAAGATTAGATGATCCTACCATGTACGATTATTGAGATCTAACTCGGACATAAACTTGAATGTAAGTCACTCAAACAGAAGATGTAGGTCAAAGTGATCTATTTTTGCTTGGATGCCAACCTACCATCAGAGATGCATGCATTTACAAGGTTAGATGATCCAACCGTGTACAATTATTTAGATCTGAACTAGGACATAAACTTGAATGCAAGTCTATCAAGCGGAAAATATAGGTCAAAGTGACCTTATTTTGCCTGGATGCTGAGTTGAACTCGGACATTAAACTAGAATGTTAGACATTCCAGTGGAAAATATAGGTCAAACTGATCTAATTTTGCTTGGATGCCAACCTACCATCAGAGATGCATGCATGTGCAAGGTCAGATGATCCTTCCATGTACAATTATTGAGATCTGAACTAGGACATAAACTTGAATGTAAGTCACTCGAGCGGAAAATATACTAGTTGGTCAAAGTGACCTTATTTTGCCTGGATGCTGACCTACCATCCGAGCTGCATGCATGTGCAAGGCTAGATGATCCTACCATGTCCAGAGATCCAGATCTGAACTCGGACAATGCTTGAATGCAAGTCACTCAATCTGAAAATATATGTCAAAGTGACCTAATTTTGCCTGGATGCTAACCTTCCATCAGAGATGCATGCATGTGCAAGGTAAGATGATCCTACCATGTACAATTATTGAGATCTGAACTCGGACATAAACTTGAAAGTTAGTCACTCAAGCGGAAATATAGGTCAAAGTGATCTTATTTTGCTTGGATGCCAACATACCATCAGAGATGCATGCATGTGCAAGATTAGATGATCCTACTATGTACGATTATTGAGATCTGAACTCCGATATGAACTTGAATGTAAGTCACTCAAACAGAAGATGTAGGTCAAAGTGATCTTATTTTGCTTGGATGCCTACCTACCATCAGAGATGCATGCATTTACAAGGTTAGATGATCCAACCGTGTACAATTATTTAGATCTGAACTAGGACATAAACTTGAATGTAAGTCTATCAACCGGAAAATATTGGTCAAAGTGAACTTATTTTGCCTGGATGCTGACCTACCATCAGAGATACATGCATGTGCAAGGCTAGATGATCCTACCATGTCCAGTGACCCAGATCTGAACTCAGACAAAAGCTTGAATGCAAGTCACTCAAGCGGAAAATATAAATCAAGGTGAACTCATTTTGTCTTGATGCTAACCTACCATCACAGATGCATGCATGTGCAAGGTTAAATGATCCTACCATGTACAATTATTGAGATTTGAACTCGGACATTAAACTTGAATGTAAGACATTCCAGTGGAAAATATAGGTCAAACTGATCTAATTTTGCTTGGATGCCAACATACCATCAGAGATGCATGCATGTGCAAGCTTAGATGATCCTACCATGTACAATTATTGAGATCTGAACTAGGACATAAACTTGAATGTAAGTCACTCAAGCGGAAAATATACTAGTAGGTCAAAGTGACCTTATTTTGCCTGGATGCTGACCTAATATCAGAGATGCATGCATGTGCAAGGCTAGATGATCCTACCATGTCCAGAGATCCAGATCTGAACTCGGACAAAAGCTTGAATGCAAGTCACTCAATCTGAAAATATATGTCAAAGTGACTTAATTTTGCCTGGATGCTAACCTACCATCAGAGATGCATGCATATGCAAGGTAAGATGATCCCACCATTTACAACTATTGAGATCTGAACTCAGACATTAACTTGTATGTAAGTCACTCAAGCAGAAAATATAGGTCAAAGTGACCGAATTTTGCTTGGATGCTGACCTTCCATCAGATATGCATGCATGTGCAAGATTTGATGATCCTATCATGTCAAGTGACCGGGATCTTAGTTCGAAAGTAAACATGAATTTGAGTCACTCGAGCCGAAAATATAGGTCAAAGTGACCTAATTTTAATTGGATGCTGACCTACCAACATAGATACTTGCATATGCATAGTTGGATGATTGAACTATGTATAGTTACCGAGATATGAACTCGGATGTAAATTTAAATGTAAGCCACTAAGGCGGAAAATATAGGTCAAAGTGACCTTATTTTCCCAGGATGCTGACCTACCATCTGAGATGCATGCATGTGCAAGGTAAGACAATCCTACCATGTCCAGTGACTGAGATCTGAACTCGGACATAAACTTGAATGTAAGTCACTCAAGCAGAAAATATAGGTCAAAGTGACCTTATTTTGCCTGGATGCTAACCTACCATCAGAGATGCATGTATGTACAAGGTAAGATGATCCTACCATGTACAGTGACTGAGATCTGAACTCGGACATAAACTTGAATGTAAGTCACTCAAGCGGAAAATAAAGGTCAAATTGACTTACTTTGCCTTGATGATGACCTCCCATCAGAGATGCATGCTAAATGATTCTACCATGTAGTGACCGAAATATGAACTCGGGTGTAAATTTGAATGTAAGCCACTCAAGCGGAAACTATAGGTAAGAGAGACCTACTTTTCTTGGAGGCCGTGAGTCAACCCAAGACGCACCTGCATGCAAAGTTTGATGACCCTACACTGCATACTTACTTAGATATACTAGTACACCCAAATGTGGACGTTGACGGGGATACAGGCTGAGACACGGACATGGACGCCAGGGGTACTCCAATAGTCCCCTTTAACTTCAAGTTGAGACAAACTAAAAATCCAATGTCAAAGTTTTGTAGACAAACAGACCAAAACTATATACCCGAAATTTCTTGGGTTCTAAAATTTTAAAGCACCAATAAAGACTTTTTTCTGTAACTTATATATACATTTTCTTGTCAATGTTCTGTTCTAGAGACCACTATTATCTTAAAATCCAGAAATTAATACCTCCTTTTACCTTAAAAGATAGGAGGGCAGATTAAGCACTTTTTCCTCAATAAAACACATTATTGCTTTAAAAAAATCCTAAGTTACAGACCATATAAATTAACTAGAGGCTCAGAGACTGAGCCTGTATCGCTCACCTGACAAAACGCTTCTATGTCATGCATGACCAAAAATGATCATGTTTTTTTACCAATGGGGTAGGGTGTTTAGGTAAGTTCTCAATTAGCACCTGTTTGTTTTGAATGATCCTATTGAAATGAGTAATTTTTGCAAACGACCTTCTATACATTTAGTATAATTTGCTTTAATTGTTTTGCGAGAAGATGATGAAAAGGATGGTTTTCTCAAACTGGGCTCCAATGTTAAACTATGTTTTGCACTTGAGGCAATGAAATGAAATGTGCAATTTAAAGTACCTTCAGTCATCATTCCTGTTAAGTTAGGTTGAATTTGCTTCTGTTATTTCAGAGGAGTAGATGAAAATATGATTTTCCCATAGGGTCCTTATGTTAAACAATGTTTCGTACTGGCCGCCATGTTTTTCATTGGATCAGAACGAAATGATCAATCTTTGTTAAGGACCTTTAGTACATCATTGTAAAGTTTCGTTCAATTTGCTTCAGCCTTTTCAGAGCAGAAGATGAAAATGTGATTTTTCCCCAGAGGGTCCTATGTTAAACCTAAGTTCCGGGCTGGTGGCCATGTTGTTAATTGGATCGGAACAGAATGAGCAATCTTTGTAAAGGACCTTCCATACATCATTCCTGTAAAGTTTGGTTGAATTTGCTTCAATGATTTCAGAGGAGTAGATGAAAATGTGATTTTCCCATAGGGTCCTATGTTAAACCATGTTCCGTGCTGGCGGCCATGTTTTTGTCGGATCGGAACGAAATGAGCAATCTTGTTAAGGACCATAAGTACATCATTCCTGTACAGTTTGGTTCAATTTGCTTCAGCCTTTTCAGAGCAGAAGATGAAAATGTGATTTTCCCCATAGGGTCCTATGTTAAACCTAAGTTCCGCGCTGGCGGCCATGTTTTTTATCGGATCAGAACGAAATGAGCAATCATTGTAAAGGACCTTCCATACAACATTCCTGTAAAGTTTGGTTGAATTTACTTCAGTGGTTTCAGAGGAGTAGATGAAAATGTGATTTTCCCGTAGGGTCCTATGTTAAACAATGTTCCATGCTGGACGCCATGTTTTTCATCGGATCGGAACAAAATGAGCAGTCTTTGTTTAGGACTTTTAGTCGTCATTCCTGTAAAGTTTGGTTCAATTTGCTTCAGCCTTTTCAGAGCAGAAGATGAAAATGTGATTTTTCCCATAGGGTCCAATGTTAAACCTAAGTTCCACGCTGGCGGCCATGTTTTTATCGGATCGGAACGAAATGAGCAATCTTTGTAAAGGACCTTCCATACATCATTCCTGTAAAGTTTGGTTGAATTTGCTTCAGTGGTTTCAGAGGAGAAGATAATTATGTGAAAAGTTAACGGACGGACGTCTGATGTCAGATGACGGACTCCAAGTGATGGCAATAGCTCACACTGACCCTTTGGGTCAGGTGAGCTAATAAAATGGGTTTTATTTCAGCATGGCAAGAGTAACAGTTTCAATTTTTTATCATCAGTTTCACCCATCACTTCCAAATGAATAGACGGAAGCTATAATGAAGGTCTTAATTGTGTATCCAAAACTAAAAGTTATGGGTTCTCAAGATTATCAGTCTACCAATAAATCATAACTCCTGGGCTGAAACCCATAGGTTTTTGGATTGGTACATTCAAAGGTCAAGTTGACACCTTTTGCCCTGAAAATTGATTACTACAGAGTCTATTTCAGATTGCCTTCAATGATTTATGAAAGTAAAGCAGATGAGACTTGAGTTTATAAGGAAAACACCTAATGTTTTTGAAGTAAGTAGGTAAAACGTCAATGCACATATTCTTTGGTACATGTACCTTGTTTTTTTTATATTTTAATTGAATTATTTATTGGTGGGGATACACACATTGGCAAAAGAATACCTAAGCAATAAGTATATATCTGTGAGAAAAAACTTTAGACAGTTGAGTGTATAATAACTTTTAAGGAAAACCTGTGAACATTTTTTTGCAAAACACTTGTTTCATAGGTCCTTTAGCAATCAGCCAAACTCAGATGTGATTCTCCGAGTAACACTGATCCTATTGTTAAGCTAATACAGAATGATCAGAATGACGCGCACAAGTATATTGAACAGTAAAAGAAACACACCATTCTTGATGTTCAGTATACAATCCACGTTTTTCTGATCATTGTGTATTGGCTTAACAATAGGATCAGTTTTACACAGAGAATTACGTCAGGGTTTGGCTGATCACTATGAAGGGTATGTTATAGCTCAGATATAGTATACCAGTAACTTACACAATATCCAATAATTACATAATAAAACATAGATAATCAACGATTACAAAGTTTGCCTCGTTATGGCACATAGACACAGAAACCCAATTTGGCCAGGGTGCTCATTTACCATCCCTTGTGCATGTATAGAAAGGCTAGATGATCTTATTATGTACAGTAACCGAGACCTGAATTCGGACATAAACGGAAAATTGACCTAATTTTGCCTGGATGCTGACCTACCCCAAAAGATGCATAAACATGCAAGGTTAGATGATCCTACCGTGTACAGTTACTTAGATCTGAACTTGGATGAAACTTGAATGTAAGTCGATGATTCGGAAAATATAGGTCAAAGTGACCTAATTTTGCCTGGATCCTGACCTACCCCCAAAGATGTATGCACACGCAAGGTTAGATGATCCTACCATGTACAGTTACTTAGATCTGAACTTGGACGTAAACTTGAATGTAAGTCACTCATGCGGAAAATATAGGTCAAAGTGACCTAATTTTGCCTGGATGCTGACCTACCACAAAAGATGCATGCACATGCAAGGTTAGATGATCCTACCATATACAGTTACTTAGATCTGAACTCGGACATGAACTTGAATGTAAGTCAATCATGTGGAAAATATAGGTCTAAGTGACCTAATTTTGCCTGGATGCTGACCTACCCCTAAAAATGCATGCAAGTGCAAGGTTAGATGATTATACCATGTACAATTACTTAGATCTGAACTCTGACGTAAACTTGAATGTAAGTCTATCATGCGAAAAATATAGGTCAAAGTGACCTAATTTTGCCTGGATGCTGACTTACCCCCAAAGATGCATGCACATGCAAGGTTAGATGATCCTACCATGTACAGTTACTGAGATGTCAACGCAGACCTAAATTTAAATGAAAGCCAGTCGAGCAGAAAATATAGGTCAACGAGACCTTATTTTCTTGGAGGCTGTGAGATAGCCCACAATACATCTGTACACAAAGTTTGATGACCCTACCCTTCAGAGTTACCACGATATATACCTAAATGCGGACGCGGAAGAAGACGCGGACTTCGTTGAGGCGAACTAAAACCCTATAACTTCATGAAAGTGTTAACTTCATCATATTGTAATGGTTAAATACTCAACTATGTACTGCACTGGTGGCAATCTTTGATAGATGTAGGACATACATTCGATACATTTGTTAATGGAACTAGAAATAAATTTTTCTCACTAAGTTAGACTGAAAATGCCCAGAGTATTAGTTTCAAAATGATATTTATATTTGAATGTAAATCAGACCAAAGGAATGATCTTCGGAAAAAGACATTCAACAAGAGTTGTCAGAAGACAACATAGCTCGCCAGGGATAAGAGTGACCTCAATGCACAATAAATTTGAAAGTTATAGAAAGGTACCATCAGAAAGCTCTCATCACAAGAAAGATAAACACCCTACCACTAAACAACTTAATAGCAAGGTAAGAGTTTTTAGAAAATTGCCCTAAGGGCAATGTCAAGGTCAAAATGTCTACAAATATGGTACCACTAGAAAGCTCTCATTATGAGGAAGTTACATACTAAATATAAACACACTACCACGAAAAGCCTACCTTTTAGAGGCAAGGTTAAAGTTTTTCAAAAAATTACTCTCAGAGCAAGGTCAAGGTCAAAATGTTAACAAACATGGAACCAATATAAAGCTCTCATCATAAGGAAGTTACATACCAAATATGAACACCTTACCACTAAAAGACTACCTTCTAGAGGCAAGGTTAAAGTTTTTCAAAAATTGCCCAAGGGGCAAGGTCAAAGTCAAAATGTCTATAAGTATGGTACCAGAAGAAAGCTCTCATCATAAGGAAGTTACATACCAAATATGAACGACCTACCACTTTATGCCTACCTTCTAGAGGCAAGGTTAAAGTTTTTTTTAAAAATTGCCTTTAGGGTAAGGTCAAGATCAAAATGTCTACAAGTATAGTACCAGAAGAAAGCTCTCATCACAAGAAAGTCACATACCAAATATCAACATTCTAGCTCTTCAGGTCTCAATTCCACAAGCCAGGTTAAAGTTTTGTTGACGTCGATGACACTGACGCCGGGGGTATGACAATAGCTCTCTGGACATTTGCCCCGGCGAGCTAAAAAGACATTCCTGTGAAATCTGGTTGATTTACTACATAGTTTCAATGGTGTTGAAAAAAATATGCAAATTTTAAAATTAAGTCCCTGAATTTGACTCCTTTGTTCATTGGGTATTCTTCTGCCATTGCATCATGATTAAAGTGATCAATTTAGTAAATAACACATATCTTAATCGCAAGGAGCAGCCACATATCTGCACCAATGAATGTTCATCACAAGTGCCAGATGACTGTCCTTAACGACAGGCAAAAAAGATCTTGTTTGTGCTTTTTATATAATCGCTAAAAGCACATGCATACCAACAAACAAGAATATTTTACAGTAAAGAAATTGCCAAAAATTATATACTGTATAACTTTTTTAAGCATCTTTAGAACTAGTCTTTGAAGTATCATGAATTTTCGACTTTTTTAACAAACATACATCCCCTTTCACACAATTAGACTTTCACAACACAAAGGTTTGTGTACATAAAACAACATTATCTTGAAAAAAGTCAAAGAATTAAAACTTGGAACAACAAATTATTGGACCCAAATACATTTGTGATTCTACCCGTAATTGAATCTTAACATAATTGAACATCATACCAAATACGAAAAACCATTGACTGAAAAAATCTTGAAACTGAACTTCATCTAAGCATAAAATACTGAATCCTTGATAAATGTTCAATTTTGTCATTCCTATAAGGATTGTGTGTTTGTACAGTACAACATCTATAATAATAAAAATAAGAACACAGTCTGAATAAATGCCTTCAACATTTCAGATATAACAAAGTTAAATGCAATATACAACTCATATAATAAAAAACCAACTTACTCTGTTTATAAATAACTAGATATATATAGAATAATTTTAGCTTTGAAGGTCGAGACAGTAAATGTCACCGTATCGCGGCGAGTCTGATAGGACAAGCTGTGATACTAGTGATATTTTCTGTCCAGACCTTCAAAACTATCATTATTGTTTTTTTCGGCAATGTCATAAGAGACTTGACTTCATATAGGTGACGTCATTGACTGATATTTTCAGGACCAAGATACTGACAATTATCAGTCAGTAAGATCAAAGAGAAAAATGTACATATTGCAGATGTATTCATCATATTAGTTCAAACATCAAGGTGGTAGGAATCTTACATAATTTGAAATTAGAATGAAAACACTTACCTTGACCATTAAAGAATTTTGCCAATAGAACAACAAAAACAAAGAAGAAAAAAAAAAGAAGAAAATCCTTGTAAAGATTTTTGATAAATATCAGGTCAAAATTTTGGTCATAAACAGTTCTTTTTAGAGTTATCCTTCATTTTTGATTAGCTGCTTATAACCCTTACAATATACAAAAATACAATCGAAAGTTAAAAAAGTTTTGCACATTGTCTACTTACTGTAAAAAGGGATATTTTCAATGGTTTAAATTTTGCAATTTTAATTCCTAAACTTAATCGCAAGGTTTTATTTTCGTGATTCTCAATTTCGTTTAATTTTGGTTGTATAAAAAGAAATTTAAGCAAGGTGAAATTTTTGCCAATATGTGCCCATTGCAAAATTTATATATGCAATGCATCGGCAAACGAATACCGAAGCAAGAATGAGGAAAGGGGAATTCTAAAATCATAAATCCAAAATCACAGCAATTCACATCCAACACGAATCGAGACAGTATGACAAAGACAAAACAAATAAACGAAAATTAACAAGAACCCCACACAACTAAAGCACTAGCAGTGTAAACCCCCATAAAACTTAGGTATCATAAGGTGCTCCGGAAGAGTAAGCATGATTTTCTCCACGCATGGCATCCGTCACACTGCCAGTGAAAAGTGACACAAAAAGGACATAAATCCAAAGCTAATGACAAACATGATATTTCATAATCCTTTAAGTGATAACTTAAAACTTAGCAGATGATGAAAATGATGTTTTTCCCAAAAGGCCCAATGTTTAAATTATGTCCTTTTTTCCTTTTGCCACCATGTTTATTATCGGAAGGGAATGAAACAATCAATTTTTGTATGGGATCTTATATCAATCCTGCAAAACCTAAGTGGTTTGAGAGGTGTTGATCAAAATAAATTTTCCTTACTAAGGTTCCAATGTTATGTTCCACACTAGCAGCCATGGTTTTAGCAAACTGAGCAATCTTTATACATACCTTAAACACCATCATTCCAGTACAGCCTAATTAAGTTTCCTTCAGTAGTTTCAGAGCAGATGATGATGTTTTCCAATAGGGTCAAACTTTAAACTACCTTACGCCCTTTGGGCCTTTTCTTTATTTGATCTGAATTAAATGAGTAAGTTTTGTAAAGTACTTTTTACATATCATTCATGTAAAATTAGGCTGAATTTGCATCAGTGGTTTCAGAGTAGATAATAAAATGAGAAAAGTGAACAGATAATGGCTGTCAAGTGAAGGCAATACTTCACACTGACAGTATTGGTCAGGAAATAATGGCTGTCAAGTGATGGCAATACTTCACACTGACAGTATTGGTTAGGAGATAATGGCTGTCAAGTGATGGCAATACTTCACACTAACAGTATTGGTCAGGAGATAATGGCTGTCAAGTGATGGCAATACTTCACACTGACAGTATTGGTCAGGAGATAATGGCTGTCAAGTGATGGCAATACTTCACACTGACAGTATTGGCCAGGTGATAATTGCTGTCAAGTGATGGCAATACTTCACACTGACAGTATTGGTCAGGAGATAATGGCTGTCAAGTGATGGCAATACTTCACATTGACAGTATTGGTCAGGTGAGGGCTATTCCAGCAAAAAAATGTGTGGAGGGGTTAGAAGGCACTTTATATATTTTTTGGTGTGTGGTGGGGGTCATTGAAAATTTTGCACATTCATTATTTACAAAATATGTATGGGTGGTGGGGTCTGAAAATCAAAGCTCTATAAGAGATGAAGGTGTTCGTATGTGTTGAAGTTAAATAATTCACCTCATTTCCACTTCCAATTTCAAACTTAGCCATACCACTGTCCAGTCAAAATATAATATCAGGATTTGTTTGGAGTATGACAACTTCCTAAATTATGAGCGTTGTTTTAATGATATGAGTTATTAACCTTTTTAATTCAAAGGAATTATGGAATATTGATACACGTAAATATTTTCATGCAGATGATATCCAAATGTTTCAGACAGACACGAAAGAAAAGGCCACTCTTTACGTAATTTTAAAATGCATGCAATTCCCTCTCGTGAACATGAACGATTATGCAAGATGAATTTTGAACATGGATTGACAAAGTTAATAATAATTATAAAAATCAGATAAGGAAAATAAGCCGATCAGAGAAAATGAAACTACCTACATGCATTGTGTTTTAACAGGACTATTTATATCCACATGCAAATTAACGTACATGCACATCGAGTGCAAATGTGGCATTTCCACAGAAGCAATCAAATAATCGAGAATTCTTCACACAGTCGAACATCTCCCATTTCTGATTACGGCGGAACCACAGCAGAGACATATAGTTACATCTAAATACTGGTAGGTGTGCCATTTGTCTCAAATCAAAACATATCAAAAATGTAAACAAACAGCAGATCGAGATTAACTGAATATTTACACACGTATATATTCGGGTTCGTACAGAAATGACTGTGTAAAGATCAGGCAGTTAATGTATCAAATCATCATGAAAATTTTAAAAATATACCACAAGTTTCATAAAGAAAGCATTTTGGCATTTTTAGAGATTATCCTGATTATTTATATTCCTACGCATGAAACAAATATTTAAGTTTTGATGAAATGTACTCGATAATCGTTTAATTTCTCATTACAGGAAATTAAATTAGTTTATTAATAGCAATGTAGTAATTTAAAATGGATTTGGGTGTATTAAAAACCTCTCGAACTGTACATTCAAGCCTTTTCGACACCTCCTTTTTAGTTTCAATCTGCGATCACTTTAAAGCCTTTAAGCACCCTGATTCCCTCTTTAAACTATGTTAAAACATTTTCACCTTTTCAGGACAATAGTGGGTAACATTTTTCCAAATTATTCAGTAAATTACTGTATTATTTACACTTCTAAGTAGACTTTTTAACCTGTTTTTTTTTACCTTTTTAAAGTTTCCCGCCTTGCATGTAATCTATTTTTATCCAGTTCAAGCTGAACCTATAGCTAAGCTGTTCTATTCGAACATCAAAAAGTGCCTTCCAACCCTCCCATACATTTATTGATGGAATAGCCCTCAGTTAAAAATATTTGATAATGCGCAAAATTAGTGATAAATCACACCAGTCTTTAGGCAAATATAGAGATCTACAGCCTTCGTTCAAACAAAAGGGCCTTAAAAACATAGTCTGTATCAGAACAGGGGGAAAAGGAGCATCTGATTTTAAATTGGGGAAATGAATAAAAATAAAAATTATTCAGCATAATTGAATTCTGGACAAATAATCTCAGCTAACTCCCTCTTAAAATGAATAAACCCCTTTTGTTTGTTAGTTGCCCAAGTTAATATTTGTGTATTTTTCAGGCTAATTTGGAAGTCATTTAAATATGAAATTCATTACTTAATTTACATTGTTTCTATCATAACATTATTTGTTTCTGCTAAAAATTCAATTTAGCATTAAGCTTTATCAATAAATGTCACACTTTTCAAGTGTATTTAAAGACTAGAAATAATTAGGTAATGTATAAACTTCTTCGTTGTAAGAATGCCAATTACAAAAGCTTGCATAAAGAGCATAATGTTAATAACCAAAAACACAATTGACAAAGAAACCTCTCTAGTAAGTTGGTTTATATTATGAATAAGGACAACAATACATATATAAATATTCTATCATTATCATGTACATCTTTCTATAAATTCCCCAATATGTCTATTTCTCCAGTCTTTCGACAAATCATCAAAATGATTATCGAAGTCTACAATTTGTCTGTATGTTTCTGGTGTTGATAATAACATGCTACAAAGTTTCAAAGTCTCTTCATCTGTCGTAGGTCTGAAAATAAACACACAAATAATTCATTTACTAAGTAAGAGAAACAGGGATCAAAGTTTTGGTCTAATTTTTCGATAATTGTTACACAACATTAATTTACCCATTGTCATAGCTCAGATCAATATTGTCAAGAAATTAAATTGATATCATGAACAAGACATCGATTTCAAAGCACTTTGTTTTTATTATGAAAAAAATGTATAACAAGAGCTGTCGCCGAATGGCAACCAAGTATACCCCCACTCATTGAACCCTGGACCAAAAATTCATGTTTACA
>MJUU01053095.1:12049-26630 GCA_002080025.1 Modiolus philippinarum | reverse complement strand
GAATAACAGTTCCAGAATACAAATTTCAATAAAATGGCCAAAATAAACTATCCCTCAAAATCACAATTTTTCGCCAAAATCTAAACCATGACAATATGCACATCTTCAATCCATGCCTGATCACTGTGCATAGTAAAATAAATGTAGCATTAATATTGTGGGAGGAGTTATCCGGAATAACAGCTTATCAGAGATGGGACTGACGGAATTACGGAGGGAATTACGGACGGACGGACAGGGGTAAAACAATATGCCCCCCAACTTGTCATCGCAGGGGCATGAAAACTAGAATAGAAACAAAAGTATAGTAAACGGGAAGTCACATGAGATAAAGCCCAGTTGTAGAGTATAGTATCTTGCTGTCAAGGACTCAAGGTAAACAAATACTAGTACAACTGTTAAAATATTTAACGTCAGATTTCCCAATGAAATCATAATGTTTTTACCAGTTTTGTACTAAAATATTTATATTATATGTAATACTTGCGTGTTGTCATCTAAATTTTCATTGGCTTGATAGTATCCTGCTATCACACAACCAATGCTTTTACTGTAGGCTTCTATCTGTAAACATATATGAGTAACAAGAAGTCTTAAGACAACAATTATCGAGTTAATTAACAAATATTCACATGCGGAGTTGTGGGATTAACATTTGTTCAGAATTTTCTTTTATAACATGACCATAAAGAGAATTTCCAAAACATATGAGATGCGACTTTCCTCATGATGCCCTTCAATAGGTTCCACCTATTCTCATATTAGCTAGCATGTGTGTGCAAGATTTTCCATGAAGTTTAATTTCAGTCGCTAAATTATGAAGTTTTAATTAAAACTGAACAGATCTAGAAATATAAACAAAAACTTTTATTTATCGAATATAGACAAAATGCTGTGGAAATTGAGTGTATATAATATCAAGTAAAATAAATGTTGAATGACTCTATAAAGAATGACATAACCGTCGGAACATTTCACCCATATTGGTATAAAATTTGAGGAAAAGTTCTGAATGTAGTGTTGCATCATGGAAGTGGCATTTCATGTGAGATGATCACAATTTCAACTACAATTTTTGTAGTTGCTAATTTGTATTTCTGTTAAGCCTAAAAAAAATTCTGTGTTTCCGATAACCCGACGGACCCTATTTGTACGAGAAGCTAAAAACTGTTCAAAACTGTCCTTCAAACATAATTGGAGGTTGAAATCCATGAAAATCACCGGAGATTACTTCAAAGCAATGTGACAGGCACCATTTTGGCTAAACATGCTAAAAGTAATTGCGGATCGGACTAGGAAAAATCAAGTTTATTTTCCAGATCAGGTTGGTGATGTACCAAATAAAAAATTAAAAAATTTTAATCTTTCATTCATATTCACAACAGTATGCAAATATGGGGTCTCGACTTTACATTACACTACCAAAATCGTAGTTGAAATGCCCTCCAATTTCCTGGAGGTTTTTTAATAACCTCCTATTACTCAAATTTATTGAACAAGTTGGGTGTGGCTTAATTTTCTGTCTTGTACGTAAGATTAAGTTGAATAATCCCGATATAATTGACCCATGACCAGCCAGGTCAATAAAATCAGAGACATATAGATACAGAGATTAGAAACTCCTAGTTAATCCTATGTAAAAATCGGTAATAACACGCATGTGCGAGATTTCCCTTGAGGTTAGCCAATTTTTTAACTCCCAACACATGTAATTTTAATTAAAACTGTTCAGAAATGTCAATAAAAAGTTTTATTTATTGAATATCGACAAATTGTCATGAATATTAAGTGTTACACATTTATTAAATGACGATGCATCTGTAAAAACAATAACATTACCATCCGAACATTGTGCCCTTACAGGTAAACTTGATGAAAATTATGAGGGGTTCCGTACCTTGTGTTGCATCATGGGAGCGAGTTTGCACATGTGATGTTTATGATTTCTTCTTCTTCTTTCTTTAAAGAGTCGGGCTCATTCTGAGTGTACATTGACTTTGGCTCATAGACATCAAGACGCCATCCCTCAACAGAATTCAAATATAAAAATATATACAGGCTATATACAGAGATAAAACTATGTACACTGGATCTGTTGATTAAATTTGGTAGGCGTCAATCAAGGCCACTGGTAGGCTGGTAATGTGGGCCTTGAAGTCATCCAGGGATAGTGCGTTTGTTGTACTATCAGACAGCATGTTCCATTCCCTGATGGATCTAGGAAAGAATGATTGTCTGTACTGGTCTTTGTTGGTACATGGCTGTCTGAGTCGTTGTTCCCCTCTTGTTTGGGTATCGGCAGGTTGGTAATAAATGGTGGATTGTATGTCGACGAGGCCATTCTGGATCTTGTATGCCATAGTGAGTCTGCTCTTGGTACGTCTGGTTTTCAGCAGTTCCCATTTGAGCTGTTTAACAAGGTTTGTCACATGACCTGGTATCATGTCAGTGTAGCTGTTGTAAACAAACCTTGCAGCTCTGCGTTGAACCCTTTCAAGCTCTTTTTCCAGGTTACTTTGGTATGGATCCCACACTGTAGATGCATATTCCAGGGACGGTCGTATTATACTGCGATATGCACTGTCTTTGATGGATGGTTTGCATTGACCTAGGTTTCATCGGAGAAAGCCAAGTGTCTTGGAATCATTGGCTAATGTTTCTTGTACATGGGTTTTCCACTGAAGGTCTTGGCTGATGGTAATACCAAGATATTTTCCATGAGTAACTGCCTCTAACATGTGTCTAATGTGTGTTCATGTAATTTGTAGTTGAAGATGACAGGGTTTGCTTGTTGGTAATGCGAATGATGATGCATTTTTCTGGATGGAATTTCATCTGCCACTGTTTTTCCCAATTCTGCAGTGAATCAAGGTCCTGTTGTAGTTCTTCTGCATCCTTCTTATTGTGGATTTTTCTATAAACCAGACAGTCGTCTGCAAATAATCTTACATCGGATGCTGTTGCTTGCAGCAGGTCATTAATGTAGGCAAGGAACAATAATGGGCCTAGGACTGTGCCCTGGGGAACTCCTGAGATTACCTCCAGTGGGCTGGATTTGTGTCCCTCTAGCACAACTGACTGAGTCCGATTGGAGAGGAAGTCTTTAAATACATTTCAGGGTTACACCTCAGACTCCATAGTGGTCAAGTTTTTGATAAGTCTCTGATGTGGCACTTTATCAAAGGCCTTGGAGAAATCTAATAATATGATGTCCGTCTGTTCTCCATTGTCCATGTTTCTACCTATTGCATCAATGCAAGGATAATGAGAAGTTGGGTTTCACACGATCTTTTCACCCTAAAGCCATGCTGTTGGTCACACAGGATATCATGGCAATCAAAGTGATCCATTATTTTAATTTGTAGCTAATCTCTGTATCTATATGTCTCTGATAAATAGAGAATTAAGTATGTAGAAATAATTTAATCTGTGCCAAAAAAGAGTGCAATTATTTTTGCAGTTCATTTTGTAATTTACAGCATTGTTGAAATTAATTTAGAAATGTTTGAGATCAAAGAGTCTTGGGGTCTCTACTTAACGATACATGAGGATATGATCAGGAGAATCCGGGTCATTTCGCGCCGAATCCCGTTCGCACCCTAGGTTGTTTTGATCCTATCCCCTTTCGCCCCGGGTGCATTCGCCCTGATTCCAGTTCGCCCTGGGTCGTTTTGCTCCACCTTTATTATTGTTCTTCTTTAAAAACTGTTTCTTTTAAGTATTTAATCAGAATCTGTTTTGGGAGTACAGAAAATGGATGAATCTTTCAGAGTCTCATTTTTATGATGTTATTTGTATGGTTTTTATTTGATTTTTTTTTGTCCCCCGCCGCAACGTGACGGAGAGACATAGAAATGGTCTGCATCCGTGTGTCACGTTTTTTGTGGCTGCAACTCCTCTGAAACCGCTAGTCAGAATTCATTCAAATTTTACAGGATTGTTAGTCACCATTAGTACTAAATCATATCGCATCGCCATTTTGATTCGTCAAATTTTGTGGCAGTTATGGGACTTTGATTATTTCCACATTGTTATACAATGGCAAATCTTGTGGACGCAACTCCTCAGAAACAGCTGGTCAGTATTTATTCAAATTTTACAGGATTGTAAATCACCATTAGTACTAGATCATATCACATCGTCATTTTGATTCCTCAAATTTAATGGGAGTTATGGGACTTTATCGACTTAATGCATGCTACAGCTTAGGAACACTTTGTGGGAGCAACTCCTTGGAAACTTCTGAGCGGATTATGCTGAAATTTTGTTTGAACATTTGCCACCATATGTACTTGATCATATTATGCCGCCATTTTGAGTCGACAAATTTTACGGGAGTTATGGGACTTTATCGTTTTAATGCATACTACAACATACATGACATAGGAAGACTTTGTGGACACATCTCCTCAAATCCAATTAAGGGATTTTGCTGAAATTTTGCTTGGCTGTTTGCCACCTAATGCAGTTGATCATATCCTGCCGCCATTTTGATTCACAAAATTTTACATTAGTTATGGGACTTTATCGACTTTACTGCAGCGGCTGGGGACATAGCTACGCGTAGCAATCTTGTTTCTATATTTTTCTGACAATGCGGAAACACAAAGAATCTCAAAACTTCGACAATCTAAATAACTAAATTGGTAATGAAGAATATTCAGAGATGCATCGGCGGTGTGATCCATGTAGACATTTTTTTTAACTTCAGGTAATAAATATACTCCGTAAGACACTGTTGGTGATAAGTGTATTGAGACAGTGACCAAGGACTAAGCAGAATGGATAAAAACACATGTGCCATTGACTTGCATGATAAAATGAGTTTCCGAGATTGTAATTAAGATGCCATTTTGTTTTTTTGACAGTATTTTCTCTGTTTTCAGCCTTTTTTGATTTTGTTATATAATCTGAATCTGGACAGGGACTATACATGTACTGCAAAGTCCCTGATCTGGACAAAGAGATAAGATAAAGATACACAGATAAAGAATTTGACCAAGAATTGCACTATTACACACAACCATTATTTACCCTATCTCTCACAAGCAAGATCAATGGATTTCCCAAAAGTGTAAAATGTTTTTATATTACAATTTTCTCAAGGAACGAATGATTACTTTATTTGCAAAAAGCACAAACATGCTATAGCAAACATAAACAAAGTACAATACATGACAATAAATAATAACAGACAGCAGAGAACAATAAATAAATAATTCAGGTCTTCAAGCAGCCCTATATTTCCTATAATTCCTATAAAAACCCTATTTTTTAAACAATGCCCTATAAACCCTATATTTTGGCTTAAAATTGGCACTTTCCCTATATTAGCCCTATAATTTCAATTTTACAGCTCGGGTAGAACTCCATCTTTATTTTTGTTGATAACAAATGCCTTGAACAAAAAATTTTTAGCCTCGCTTTGCTTGGCATGGAACATCACATAAAACAAAATTACTAGTTTTTTGCATTTGCTTCTTGCTACATTGTTGCAAATGCTGAATGTATACATTTTGGGCTTTTTGTGTGCTTGTATTTAAAAGTATCAGGTAGAGAAAATATGAAAAGATAAAAAATAACCCTATATATGCCCTATTTTCAGTGACATTTCCCTTATAATTCCCTATTATTTAGGAAAAACTGCCCTATTAAAAGCCCTATTTTTAGCCAAACTCATCTTGAAGGCATGAAATATGTAGATAATTAATAAATGTCAGGCAATGGTATTAGATCTTACAACCAAAGCTGCTTTAAAATAACTATATAGTTTTATTGTAACAGATTTTTTAGAAGCTTCTAGCATGTCTAGTAATTTGTAGTTTATGAATGTTTGGCCATGGAAAAATAATATCTGGGCAAAAACTGAATTCTCAAAAATCTACAAGCAGGACATATTAACACAAAATGATACTCGTACTTCTACATGTATGCAAGCGCTTGGGTCTTAATTATTTTTATATAAATACTGTACAGCTCACACGGATGAACTCAAAGTCCTTGTTTTTGGGTGGATTTTCGCGACGTGGACTGATTAGCTGATTCCGTTTAGCAGGGTGGACAATCGCGGATGTCCACCTTAATTTACATGACCCAACATGGACAAATTTTTGAAAACGGAATCCTCGTGGAACCATCGCGGTCACACAGAGAAATTAATTTTTACTATGTACTACTACAATGTACATGTACATATGTTTAATTTTGTCGCAAACATGCAAAGCGAGGAATATTTTCATCTTTCTTCAATCGTATCCTGGGACTATAAACATTTCATTATTTGTCCCAATCGTATCGTAGTTCATGAACGTAATCCAAATGCATGTAAATAAATAAATAAGTAAAACATTCAACATTCCTAGGTGTGTATTTGTTATCAAAAGCATGCTTCAATTGTTGATTGAGCGTCTCTGCCTAATGTGTATTCAAATTACCTGAGATATTGATTTTTTTCATTGGTCAGTTTTTAGTTCTATTTTTAGAGAATTACCTATGCGTATCTTTTATTAGAGCTGAGTATCGTGAGGAATCTCACGATACGATACGTATCCTGATATCTGCTTGCGATATGATACTATCACGATACGTATCAAGGTACTGTAAATCATGTTTTCTTGACATAAATTCAGCAGATATTGCATTATACAATTGTTTTAATATTTGAGCCATGTATCTGTCATAATTGTCATTAAATAAGAGTAATTATATCAATTTATAAGCTGTGGGAGCATTCACAATGACAACTTCGTTTATATCTACGAGTTCTGCCACATTGGCACTAATAAAATGCAGATCGGATTGGGTGCAGTTGTATAAAACAAAGCCGTTTTCGGTATCGAGATTCCGGACCAACGATACGATACGGGAATCGTCATCACTTTGGATCGATATAATCGATTCATCCATGAATCGTTACCCCTCTATCTATTATGTATATAATCTAATGGCTTCCGAAAGCACTCCTGCTTTATGTGCTATTTCCAGGCTTTATTTCAAATTTTAAGCTATTTATGTTAAAGATTTGATAGAAAACGATTTTTGACGGAATATTTTGCTAAAAGTTATAAAGCCGAGACCTTACAAGTGACAATTACGCAACTATAAGACGCCGGGGGATTCTTGCTGTTGACATTGATTATTTATTTTATTTTCCATCCGTGCAAAGTTCAGCTTGAAAATATTTGAAAGAACATTAATTTGACAGAAAATACATGGCTTTTTTCACGGCAATGAAACAACCAAAGTATTTGAGGCTTGCAATTATCGTAATTCTAAAATAACTATGACAATCCCATGGGAAAACTTGTTGCAAAGAAAATTCTATTTTTCAACTTGCCAAACTTTCTAATTTTTCTGGGGAAAAATGATCATTTGTTGACATTAAGCTCATTCCTTTCTTGTTATATTTTCAATGATTTCTAAATGTTGACCCGCGATGATTCCGCGTTCAACACGAAGTCACGAGGGGACCACACAGGTAAATATTTTGTTCACGTTCTCAATTTAGTTGTCCACATTCAAGATCGCAATGGAATTCCACGTTTGGCAAAATTTGTCCGTGATGACAACAAGGATTTTGCGTTTTCCATGTGATCATGGTGATCGAGCTGTACAGTACAATAATTAATTAATCATAGATTCTGATAGATCAAAGATTGATAAATCATTACTTATAAACTTTTTTTATGAAATAATGAGTGAGTCTGAAACTATTTAATTACTTCATTATTTGATTAGGATGTATGGTTTGAAATCATCGTTCACAATAGTTATTAATTTAATTCAAAAGTAAATCCGATATAATTATGTTAAATTTATATCCATCGATAGCCAATTATGCGTTATATTACCTTTAATTATCGGAGCGAAACAACCCACTTTTCGGTGCGAAATAACCCGGAGCGAACGGGTAATAGGAGCGAAACAACCCGGTACCGATCAGGAAATAATATATGCGACTGGCTGAATTTTTTTAAAAAAGGTCTACTGTGATCTTCAGTACAGTTTTGCACGCAGGTATAGAAGAGTTTCAGGGACCATGACTGGGCAAGTAACTGGGTATAAATCCGTTTGAAATATTAAATATTAATGAGCACCTGCAACAAGGCAGCCTCCAGCATAGGTGCTAGGCTTATTGATAGGTGAAACAAAGGTATACAGTCTACAAATCGTATGTGTTTGTGTTCCTTCTGTTTTGTTTCTTCTGCTAATAGTATCCCATTTACAGCACAATGAGGAAATTTAGCAGCGTGCAGTAAAATTTTACAATATGCAGTGCTCGTCAAATATATGTCCGCCATGCTGGATTGACGTTCTAAATTCTCTGGACGTTTTCTTTCGATATTTAATATCTTACAAGAGGAATTCCGAAAATTTAACTGCAGTCCTGCAACATGTCAGCGCCCTTGAATTGGGTGTGTGAAAAAGTTGAAAATTGGAAAAGAATGTAGCTAAATGGAGTAACAGTTGATATCGGTGTGAAAGGCATGTCACATTTCACTAGGAATCGAACTGTCAGTGTCAATACTCGTCCCCTAACAGCCTTTTGAAGTAATTGAGAACCGAACCATTGAGTCTAAAAGAACGAAGAATCTGAAGACAATGGCAACATCGGAAAAACAAAGAAACTAAGACATAACATGAGCACGGCACAGAAAAAAAATGAAAACACACATATACAAAAATGAAGAACACGGACCCAATGAAAAACCAATGGTGAGATTGGGTGCACCAGCAAACTCACCCCTACCAGAAAGCATAGTAGTATACATGTATGTAGTAGGCCCGTAGTAGGCTCAACTTGTTTGGCACCTATAGGCGAACGGTGTACGTCATATTTTTGACTCTTAAAAAAAGTAAACCGGTTATCATTCAAAACTGTGACAGCAATACTGGCTATGCAGTATGGCTACACTTGCATTTATCTCGGTGAAAACTGCAGTGCCGAGGGAGATGAGCAATTTCAACAGCAGTAAATTTTAATGTGTTCAATGATATCAGTGTTAATTATTTTTAAGAGGTAAAAAGCCATAAAATATGCAATTTTGTTGATATTTATTGATAATCTTAAGATGCATTGCTCTTCCAAGATTGGTCCTAAATGTTTTGTATGCCGATCAACGGTGGCAAACGCCCTTGCAAATTTTGCATAAACAATAATATTTTAAATTTCTCTTCAGCATCTTCGAAGTATGAAGATAAATTGCACATATAAACACAATTTTTCGCTTAATGGTTGTTTTTCAATATTTGTAACCTTTATTTTCACTCAATCACACCCTGTCCTCCATCTTGAAATGAAACTTCGCTGCCCTCGCCCGAGTCTGGAGACAGGCGAGGGCAGCGTACACCGTTTCTGCGAGAGCATACAAAATTTTCTGAATCAAGTGTACTGGTGATCCGCCGTGACAAATAGGTGTACGCCTATAGGTGCCTAACAAGTTGGTCTGTAGAGAATCCGAGTCACACTCACAGACACAGGCACTTGTTTCACACAAAAATATGCCAGTCTCTCCTAGAAGAAAGACTTAAGTTAGACTTGACATTTTTTATGAAACAAGTACCTGTGATCCCTGTGCATAGTGCAAACACTAACATGACTAAACCACAGGCACTTGTTTCATAAAAAATGTAAGTCGCCCCTCTCTTCCAGATTAGGGTCTTCCTGAAAACAGTAAATTTCCTTTACCTGTTTAAGTAAACCAAGTTTACTTGTTCCAGTAATTATAAGGATCAAATGATAGGCTTCATTCCGTGTATGGCACTCGGTAGATGTCCTTGGTACTGGATTTGGCTTCCCATTTCGATTTTATTGGTAATGAGTACTTCTTTTGTGACAACTTTTGGATTATGGCTTTCCATATTTTTTTATATAAATGCTGCTGATGAGAGGTAACTCCTTGACACATGTGTACAGCATAATGAAATTAACTGTTTTTCATGCAACATCGGTATTTTTTGTATTTTGAACCAGTGGGCCGATGCCACTGATGGTGGACCAGAGGTCTCCAAGGGTATTCACAAGCCCGATAGTCAGACTTTTCTGACTTGAAAATTTTACCTTGCGTGTTATAGAAATTTGCTGTTTTTATCAAAATTCTAACCACTTAAAAATACGTGAGGCTTCATTCCGTGTATGGCACTCTGGTACATTGTAGATGTCCTTGGTACTGGATTTGGCTTCCTATTTCGATTTTTTTGGTAATGAGTACTTCTTTTGTGACAATTTTTGGATTATGGCTTTCCATATTTTTTTTATATAAATGCTGCTGATGAGAGGTTACTCCTTTAAACATGTGTACAGCATAACGAAATTAACTGTTTTTCATGCATCAATGGTATTTTTTGTATTTCAGACAATGTCAACATTCATTGACATTGTCAGATTAATTATATAAGTAAATTTGTCAAAATGTTGAATCTTTAATGAGGGGGCCCTCTTTAATCTTCAATATTGTTTCATGTGGTCACACTATTTTTCTTGATTAGTTTAATATCTGAACTTTATGTAATAGTTAATTTTATCTAGGGGCATCAAGAATTTAGCAGAGCACACTAGTCTTGAAAATTAGTCCCATGAGACATTAATTAGATACTAATTATTTTGTAATTTACATGTCTACAGAGTAGAAATTCACTGAAACAGATAAGTGAACAATACAATCTACCTAACAAGTTTTAGCTTCCTAAAAAGCTATGGAATGCTTCGATGTATCATACATGTAAATGAATTGCACCTTTTTGCTTTGCTATTATTTATTTTTTAATTGATGAGAAATCTTAATAGAAAAAAGAAGGGAAACGGGGAATGTGTCAAAGAGACAACAACCCAAAGGGGAGTAATAACAACTGAAAGCCACCATAAGATCTTCAATGAACGATGAGGAAACCCCACACCCAACGGCAGGTCGGAGTCGGCCCCTAAATAAAAAGTAATCGAGTTCAGCGAAATAAACATCATCCTAGACTCTTATAGACATAAAGTAAACTAACTAGAAAACAAACAAGACACACAAAGGCTTAATAAATTTCCTGACTTAGGACAGGCGCAAACCTGTTGCGGCAGGGTTAAACTAGTTTTATTGGGCCCAAACCTTCCCCCTATAGCCAATGTATAAATGAAAAAACAATAGTTTGATTATTTAGAAATTATGAATAAACAGTGTTATCAAGATTATTTTGAAACAAAGAACATTAACTTGCTTGGCCTACTAAAAGGAGAAATACAAATATAAATATACATACATTAAGAACAGGCAGTTAGAAACATGAGAAATATAATGTAAATTATAATTTATTTTGAATCGATGCCTTTTGATTATCAGCTGTCTAATTTTTTACTACTTTCTTCAAATTAATACATGTGATCACTCCAACATGGGTAATTAAACAATCATTCACAAACATGCTTATCAGACTTTGAATGAAAGGATGCTAATTGTCGAAAATATGTTGTAAACTTTCACACATAACTACATAGTTCGTCTGCTTAACTTGAGGTAGAAATGAGACATTGATGCGTATATATATGCATTAATTACACACATAATTCATCTGCTTTAATATTTAGAACAGAATATGCAGCTACTAAGGTTGTCTTTGATTCTCCGTTTACAAATTTATATGTTTACAGAATCTTTTATTAACAAATTAATATGTATGTAGGATCAACGTACTCATTGTATCTACAAGTAATATAACAGACCCGGATCGGAATGTTACAATCGTTTCATTTCCGGCTTTGTTTTTTTCTGTGATAAACTGATGATTAGCCAATAGAACCATTGATTACATATATAACTTTAATGTACATGATGTAATCAGCCAATGAAATTTCTCTTTATGTGTTTGTCAAATTCAAGATGGCGTGAATATCGTATAAATCTAAATGCTTCGCTCCTTGAAGTGAAGCAATGAGCCAGAAGGATGCTATAATTATCATGCAGTGATGAAAATCTAAAGGGTCTGTATTTACTGGTTTCAATTACCAGTCAGGGGCATTACTTGAATAAGTGATTTTCAAAATCACTTGTTCAAGTACAGTATAATACTTGAGTAAAATAAGAGTTGTCTTTCTTAATTTTTTTGTTCAAATCACCTAATTTACTACCAAGAAAAGTGATTTGAGGCTATTCCTTGAAATATCTGCAAGTCCTCTCTGCAAATCTTGAAATTGGACATAAGCAAGAAAACAGTCAGAAAATTACCTCTAGCTGGGAAATTTCGATAAAAAAAACATTCCGTATTTTTTCTGTATTTGGACTCAGTTTTTTTGCACAAGTAATTTATTATAACCCTGTGGTTAAAGTTTTTTTAGAAGTGAAATAAAGTCATTAAATCTTATTGGAATTTCACAAAAAGTGGTCAAAAGTTAAGATGATGGTCAGAAAATTACCTTGAGCTGAAAAAATTGGAATTTTTTTCCTGATTTTTCTGATTTTTAGCTCACCTGGCCTAAAAGGCCATGTGAGCTTTTGCCATCACTATGCATCCGTAGTTTGTCGTCTGTCTGTTTGTCCCTCCGTCTGTCTGTCAGCAATTTCAAAAATCTTCTCCTCTGAAACAATTGGGCCAAATGTAACCAAACTTGGCCAGAATCATCACCAGAGTATGGTTTCTCTAAATTGTGTTCGATAAGGTGGCAGGTCAATCAATATGGCCGCCATTGCTAAAAATAGAGCATAGGGGTAAATTGCAGTTTTTGGCCAATAACTTGAAAACCGTTACAGATATAAAAAATCTGATGGAGAGTAAAATGATCAGCATGATGAGATCTACCTGCTGTGCAAATTTGGAGAAAATCTGAAAACCCATACTTGAGTACAGCTATTTTTCCGTAAATTCTCAAAATTTGTGCATTTTTTATTTTTTATTTCAAAAAATGTAACAGATAGGTCAAGTGTAAATTGCAAAAATGTTCAGCAAATCAAGATCCACCCACCCTGAAATTTCGAAGAAAATCCAAAAACCCTTGTAGGAGTTATTGCCTTTATTTCACAGAATTTTCAAAACTTTCATATTTTTCATCTTTTATTTCCAAAACTGTAGAAAATAAAGGTTAAGTGCAAATTGATAAAATGTTTACCATGCTGTGGCGCCTTCAAAACTATTGTTGAAAATTGTTCGTTGACCACCATTTTCAAAATGGCCGCCACAAAAAGGCGGGAAAATTTAACATTGTCCAATTTAAATGAAATTTTGGGTTTCGAAATAGACAGTGATATTGGGACTTCAAAACCGGTATTGAAAATTGTTTGTTGACCACCATTTTCAAGATGGCCACCAAAAAGACGGGAAAATTCAACATTGTCCGATTTCAATGAAATTTGGATTTGAAATAGATATTGATGTTGCGACTTCAAAAATGATGTTGAAATTTGGTAATTGGCCGCCATTTTCAAAATGGCCGCCAAAAAGGCGGGAAAATTCAACATTGTCCGAAATTGCAATGAAATTTGGTTTCCTAAACAGGTACTGATGTCCCAACTTGAAAACTAATGTTAAAAATTATTGGTTGGCTGCCAAAAAATGTGGGAAAATTCAACATTGCCCGATTTCAATGAAATTTGGATGCAAGTGGATATTGATGTCACAGTACTTCAAAACTAGTGTTGAAAATTGTGTTTTTGACTGCCATTTTCAAATGGCTGCCAAAAAAGCGGGAAAATTCAACATTGGTTTCCTAAACGGGTATTGATGTCCCAACTTGAAAACTGATGTTCAAAATTATTGGTCGACTGCCATTTTCAAAATGGCTGCCAAAAATGTGGGAAAATTGCCCGATTTCAATGATATTTGGATGCAAGTGGATATTGATGTTGCAGTACTTCAAAACTAGTGTTGAAATGGCTGCCAAAAAAAGGCGGGAAAATTCAACTTTGTCTGATTTCAATGAAATTTGGTTTCCAAACGTGCCAAATAGGTATTGATGTCGAATAAAAAAAACCAATGTTAAAAATTGTTCGTTGACAGCCATTTACAAAATGATGTCTCCACTTCAAAACTGGTGTCAAAAGTGGTCCTAAGCAAGAATGTTTTTTGTCAAAAAAGCCTAACAAAGAAATATAGTAAAACATGATCAGACTTAAAATACAGTTCAAGATATTGGTGGTGTTCCAGCTACCAAAGTTAGAGAGACTGAAGATCAACTGTATAACGTACAATGTTAGCTTGATTGTGGCAACTGAAAGCCAGCTGAGCTATACAGGATCCTGGGAGCCTCTGGTTTTCCCCAATTTGGACTTAGTTTTTTGTTAAAAAATTTCAATGTTAATTGTTAAAAGTAGAATAGAGTCTGAATCTTAATAGAATTACATTAAATTTAAGATTTTTGCATAGAATGAGCAGATGTGTAACAGCTAGGCTATTGGAATTTTGATTCAGGTTCCTACTTTGTTAATTTCCTGAAAATGTCGAAGACCATTAATTTTTGAAATTTTCGCATCCAATTACTATATTTTAACAATGTTTAAGTATCAACACTGAAGAATGAAAAAACATGGTTCAAACTTTGGTAAATTTCCTGAAACTCTCAAAGACAAGCTATTTTTAGAAATTCTTCTTAGTAATAATGCTTTTTTAA
>MJUU01053091.1:146256-157110 GCA_002080025.1 Modiolus philippinarum | reverse complement strand
TAGAAAAAAAAAAAAAACTAAAAAATAGACATCGCGGCATAAAAATCAAACAAAATGTGTAACATAATAATCACTGAAAGTCATATTTTCCTATAATTTTTGTGGGGAAGTGATGGACATTTCAATAGTATGAATCCTTCTAAACATTTTGTACATTCATACAGTATATAAAGATTGCCAATGCGCAGTTGAGTATAATTGAATTGCATATTGTCAATTATGTTTCCTTTGAAGTAGAAATATCAATCAAACTCTACATTTCGTAAAATATCCTGAAAATTCCCATTTTTCAGAAACGTCGGACTTCATATTGAATCACAAAACTACAGGGTATTGCATATTACAATATATCTCAACTATCTTTTAAATAGAAAACGAAAATAAATAGGAAGCCAAATTCAGCACCAATGATATCCACCGAGTACAATCAAAGAAATAACACTTCACTATATTAAGGGGTTAGAATTTTGATTAAAGAGTCAATTTCTATAATACATCGCCTCCGAATACCGAGACAAAAAGGAGTTAGGGGACGACCATTTGATCCTGGGGTTGGCTGTAATTCTTGTCATAATATTGATTTCCAAGCCCTTGGAGGCCAGATTATATTTTTTTCTTCTATAATAAAAATTTTTGACCTTTAGGAGTGGACTGAATATTTATTTTTAAGTGTAAACAGGCAAGATCGTTTTTTAATATCTGACAACCCCCCAACCCCTCGTCCCCCCGTGAGAATCAAATGGTCGTCCCCTTAAGGGCAAATACCAAATCAAAAATCCAAAAGTACGGCCATTCATATCCAACACTCATGGAGACAGTATGACAAAGACAAGCGAAAAAAAACCAAAATGAACAAGAACGCCAAAAAAAAACTAAAGCAGTAACAGTGAACCCCTACGACACTTTTATGTATGATAGGGTGCTCTTAAAGGGTTTGTATGATATCTGCTCCTCCCCTGAATAAAACGCAAGATAAAATTTTCATGTTGGACACAGCTAAATGCTTGGCTCGTGAGTATTTCGGGGACCTCTGTGAACCAGCAGTGACATTAACCCACTGGTTTCAAAATCCAAAAAGACCCAAATTGCATTATAAACTAAAAAATATGTTTATGCTGCGAATGTATTTCAAGGAGTAACCTCTCTTCGGCAGCATTACAATCATTTTATATATTAGTAATTTATATAATGATTTTTGCAACAGTAAACACACTATCCGAAAAATTGATATGTTAGTGATCTGTTAAATCTGTGCTACCTTATTCCCTTAACAATGCTATGGAAATTTCCTCGACATCTGCGATGGGTATGACTTGTTGGTGTATAACACGAAATATTTTATACATTTACAACAATTCATTACAAATAAACTAATTAGATATCGATCGGATTAAATCATTTGTATTACTAATTCAAATGACATTACTGTATTATATTTAAACACTCAAATGAACAATAGACATATGGATAAGCTTCATTTAGTGTTACCGAACTGGTGAAGAATGTCATGGGCACGTTCGGATTTTGTAATTTTATTTACCTTGGATTGCCAGCAATGGCTGTAATGCTCTATTCTTGTGTCCAAAAGGAAGACCTGAAGTCGGTGTATTCTTCACATTATTCTTTCAACTGTACAAAGTTTCACATTTATTCCTGTTTCTTACAAAAACTTTATATGATCTTAAAACATAATTTTTCAATTTCATCTTAAAGTCCATGGGCTGGAATAGCCCACTTGCTGACCTCTTTCAAACCCCACCAATTCTATGAAGTCGGCTTACATCCCCTCTTCAAAATAAAACATGTTCACACGAGTATAACCTGCAGGCACTGGTTGAACAGGGGCACATTTTAAGACCCATCTACCAATATTTAAGTTTTTCTTGAAGTTGCCTAAAAATGTTGACCAAATGCTTCCCAGTTATAAAAGAAGGTATCAAATGATTATTTATGGTATGAGTTTTGCAAATTTTTACAATTTCTTTACTCAATACGTTTCATAGCGCCATTAAACGTACCCCTACCCCTATGAAGTATTGACGAAAAATTTGATATTTTTATTGAAATTGCGTAAGTTTGATAGTCTATAGAACCCGAAGTGCATCTCAATTCCCAATTCTAAACATTGTTTGTAGTTTTGAATCTATTTTCCTGAATATAAAACATTCTTACATGATGCTAGCATATTTTAATGACCAAAATTTTATTTTTAAATAGACCCAATAAATGGATCTTTTAATATTTTCGTTTTTCGTTCTTTTGCATATTAATCTTTTAAAGTAAACAAATACGTTTTTAAGTGGGTATCAAATGACAGCTAATTATATTTGCTGCAAAACTATTTCAAATAATGGTAATTTTTAGGTGATATAAACATCAGACATCAATAAAACTTACCCCTACCCCAATGAATTAATGCTAAAATTGGCAAGTTTTTGTAGATTGTCGCATATAAATGGCTTGCTATATGGTGTGAGGTTCCTCACTGTGTTGAAGACCGTACGGTGACCCCTAGGTGCTTTGTTTTGGGTCGTTTTAACCTGGATATGGGATGTTGTCTCCTTGACATTTACCCCATTTCCTTTCTTTTTCATATATAAAAACAAACCAATTTTATTGTTTAAATATCAGTATTTTATGAATAATATCCCAATGTACCATTTTACACACGTTTGTAGACTGAAACCGAGAATTTAGTCTGAAATTGATGAAAAATGGCAATTTTCAGCAATTTACAATTTTCCAAAATTCACTTTAATTGATAAATCTTTTAGGCTTCGTTCATATATATGACGATATGTGATTTAATTGCTTTCCGTTTTGCATTAGCTACAATAAAACACTGTATAAATGTGGAAAAAAAGTTCAGTTAGTTTGAAAATACCGGAAGTCCTACCCCAACTAAATACTGACCGTTTTTGTATATAAATGAACAAACGATGTCTATGCTTTTGTTTCATCTGTAGAAAATGAAGATATTTTTAGAATATGCAGTTTTTATTTTTATAGACGGAAATAATTTATGATTTGGACCAATATTTGTGAAAATGGGACTTTTTAGTCTTTCAGAATTCTTTTATATCATTGCAAATTTATTATATCTTTCAAACATCTAGTTTCTATCTGAAATTTTGCCATTTAACTATTCAGGTAGATTTAAAATAGGGTTATTCTTACCCCAAGCCCAATAAATTGTTTGCAAAACGGCATTTTTACAATTTAAATAACAGAAACATCTACTCGTTATTCATATGAGAGAAATTTATTACAATTGGTTTTATTTTAATGTAATTTTTCTATGTATTTTTCAGCTACATGATTTTTCAATCAAAAGACAAATACAAAATGGTAATTTTCGTTTTATATATTTTTCCAATTTATCTGGCAAGCTATAAACTAATTGAACTTTTCATCCAAATTTTTAACCAGTATATTAAAATCGTACAGAAATAACCACACTCATAACATTTGAAAGTGAATTGTAATACTCAAATTTGTGTATAGCGTCTTATTTATTTAAGTGAGATTACCCTCTTATGCCAACCCCCCTTTTTTAAAGACTTTGTGTTTCTTTAGTTGTTAACAGCACAAACCCAATGCTTGTTTTTCTATTCAACAGAAACCAGCAAAGATGACAGTGGATATTTTCTGTATTGTATTATTTACATGAACACAATACTGCAGAAAGCACAAAAACACTTAAATTATCCAATTAAATTGAATTAAAGGGTAAGGCAACGTATTGTTACATCCGTAGCTACACTTCTTAGTATTTTAACATCAAATATTGGTACCCGTTCTTCATAACATATTTAGTTTATTAATCTTGTCATTATCTTTCCTGAAATCTGAATATCTAAACATGAAATTTACCTAGTACTTAGATTGTTCGTTCTTTGACTGACGGTTCGGTTCTCACTTACTTTATAGGTATAAAAAGAAATCACTTAAGTCTTACCATAGAGAAATTATGGCAAACATTTACTCATTGCGCTAAAACTACTAAAAAGTACTTTCAAAAACAAGGAAATTATATTTTTTGCACATGTCTACTCAGTCTTTGGCCAAAATCTGCAATAAAAGACATAAATGTCATCAAATCGCAAAATATATTAAATTCTAGATCTGAAAAACTCCGATTTTTCAATTTTCTGCTGTCAAAATATTTCTTTTTGCACTTCTAATGACAAATTGAAAGGATGTTTTCGCTTTATTATTGTGAATTAAAAAGAAAACCTAAAAAAACCAAAATATTCTGCATGAATGTTTTCACATTTAACTGCCCATAAACCACGCACATGGCTTTGTTGGTGAAATATTGCAGTCTCTGTGTATTTTTGTGTTTAAAAATGATCTTTCATTTCACCTTTATGCAACGTTTAAGCTTTTCAAGCTGAATAAAATGAAATAAATTGTGTTGAATATTTGTGCGAGAGTGTAACATGTTTGCAATTTACGGGAGTGCAGTTAGTCTTAAATGTTTAAAAACATACTCTCTAATAGATTAGATAAAATGAAATGATATTCAATCAACATTTTTAAGTTATGTATCAATTACTTGAAGTATTTTTATCTCAAAGTCAAAAGAAATTCTGAAAACGGAAAATTCAAATAAGAATACACTAAGTCTGAAACTTATTATTACATTGACAATTATTAGATACATATTCTGATTTTTACTTAAAATTAGAAAGTTGAAATTGTGAAAATATTCATTCCGAAAAATTTCTTTTTTTCAAATATTTTGTACCGAAAATCAAAATTTTACTGAATTCAATGGTTTTAATTTCCAGCACTGTATCACAACTGATAAGTAAGCCATAAAAACTAGATCAAATGACGGGGGCAGTTTAGCTGAAAGGAATTGAAAGCCTGAAATCGTCATTGTCGCAATTTTTTTTTGCATCTCTAGATCATGAAAATGGCGTAAAGTGCCCAAACTTTTGTTCATTGTAAAGGATATTAAATTAGCTTAAATTTAGTACCAAAATTTCAGTACATATCACATATTTTTTTTTTAAATTATGCAACTTAAAAGATGAAACTCCGGTTAAACGAAAATACCGTAATTTTTCGTGGTGTACTATAAAAGTGGCAGGTTATGTTCGTGTTAACATGTTTTATTTTGAAAAGGGGAAAAGGCTAGACTGAAAAAAATTTGTCTGGTTCGGAAGCGGGGGTGCATTGAAAGTGTTTCCAGCCCATGGACTTTTACTTAATCTTTTAGGTTTAACCCAATTTTCTCTCTCTTCCATTGCATATCTTGTCGTCACACATTTGATAATTTTATAAGACAGTGAAATATCGTGACAAATATATCAACTGTATTTTTTTCTTCTTTGGCGATAATTGTATTTCATGTTAGAAACACGCCACTGTATTGGAATGTATTCCGAGTTTTTGGTCGTATAATGTGTGTTGCTCTCGTCGTTGTCGTCATGGCCTACGAACACTTTTTTGGTCAATGATTTGAGTTTCGTTTGATCAATCCACATAAAATTTTAACACAATGCTCCTTGGCGACAACAAAGGTTGGGATTGATATTTGTAATTGCAGCTCCACCCGGGGCCACAAAAGGGACAAATTGGGTGTTTCCATATACCTTGCTGTACAATATTTATGATTTATCGTATTTTTATGGGAGTTTTTATGTATCTTCCAGAAAAATGTGTAATGGATTTCAAAACACACGTAGATCATTGGGGTCATAAGGGGCGATTCTCAAATTTTCATCATTTATTTTTAATCCCAATTTTTATGCAGTTTTTTTTGCAACGGATTACGTATGAAAAATAAATGTTTGATCACTTAATTCCTTTTGTAGCTATGAGGGGCCAAACGGGGGCCTTAATTGCAAAGGTGTAGATAATATTGAATTTTAATTTCTCTTTGAATTTTTAATGAAGCTTTAACTATTTCCGCGCTGTAAAGGGTCAAAGGGCCAAAATTGCAAATTTTGAATAATATGTATAATTTTAAAGTTTTTATCAGATGATAGATGAGTTTGTTTCTTTAAATTCCTCTTGACAAAAGCTATTAGTGGTATGACAACAGATTTGGCTTAGCTTTTACCATTTCATCATTAGTTCAACGTTCAACATTTCCAGTTCAATGTAAAACATTTTTGTTTTGTGCTTGATATTCAGATTTTCCGAAGTGTTCGTTTTTGAACTGACTAAAATTTCCTTTTCTGATGTGGTAATGAGTACCTTATTCTCACTATTTTTTTTTTCATTGTGCCTTTCTTTTTTATTTTATTCTGCTGTTGAGAAGGTACTCCTAGAAACACCTGTACATCGTAGTTAATTTGTATTCTTTTATACAAGTGAGCTGTTTTTGTAATTTTAAAAGATACTGAATTCTTAAATTCATAAAGCGATAGATAGGATACTTGATTTTGTCAGAAGTTCTTTGCTACTGATAAGTGTATTATTTTGAAATACAGTACAATTGGTTTTTTTCGCAAGGAATTAATTTTCGCTTTATTCATTCGCGACCATTCTGAAGTCGCGACAATTCCATACCAGGAAGTATAATTTAAATGAGGCTTTATATAGTAAATGATAAGCAATCGCGAAAATTTGAGTCCCGCGAAAATTAAGTCCGGCAATTTTTGAAAGAAATCGCGAAATTTGCGTCTTGCGAAACTGACAAGTCATCGACTTTCAAATAACTTTGGAAATCGTAACAGATAATTTATTTCTTATCTAGATTTTTTTAGAAAAATTTTTCAGTCATTGTACCATCTCTATTGGTCCATTTTTTCCAAAAAATAAGCATGCAAACAAAAACCCTTTTATTATGTTGTTTGAATAAAATGACTGAGAGCTTTTTTATAAATACAATGTGCAAAATATATACATGTACATTTACAACGCTACAAACATTATAATTTCAATAAAACTAACGTTAAAATGACAGAAATCCACTGGCAGATACTGCTTGAACAATTAATACGAATTATGTGATATTGCAGTAGTTTGGGTGGATAATATGTTGCTGTGGATTCAAGGTCAAATACAAAAAACGCAAATCTATTTCTTCTTTCGAATACATACATATATTTAATTTAATTCTTTCATTTTTATAAATTATTGGGGTTTTCCAAATTTGAGTTGTTCTAAGTATATCTTTTCTGGATTTTTTTTTTATTCCTGAAAAGTATTTGCTTTCAGGTATGTGCTGATTATGGCGGAAGCTGAAGGATCAATTAATTCTATATCAGCATCATTACAGGCTGATGATACTGCTAATATAGTTCCGGGTTTGACAGGATTGAATCTCAGTATTCTACACGCACATGATATGCACATGATTGAAAATGCAAAACAAATTTTGTTGATGTCGATTCAAAACAAACATGAACACCCAGTAGTAAATAATGTCCAGAAAAATATGGTTGCGTTGCTGAGGACCAAAATTCTCAGGGAAAAACCAGAGGCTAGAATAGAACTTGAACAAATTGTGAGAGAATCTCCAAATAACTTGAATGCGCTCGCAGATTTAGAAACGCTTTATAGAGATTTACATCGTAATATCGACGCAGATAAATGTCAAAGTAAAATTGATAACATTTTGACAAGTGAAAGTGAAGACGATATTCAAATTAAAAGAACCTGCTTGCTCGAACAGGGATACGCAATTCTAATGGAAAGAACAATCGAAAACGAAACCACAATGGAACTCCGGATATCAGATTTACGCAAGATATTGACAACAGAGTATTTTCGTAGCGAAGGAAAAAGACGCGAATGTCTAGAAAGAGGAATTCACCATCAAACACAAGTTCTAAGAAATTTACATCAGGCAAATGAAGAATATACTGCAGAGGGTCATTTAATGAGAAAGGGTTCTAGTGTTCATAAATTCGAAATGGCCGAGAACTTTTTCCCAATGCCTTTTCCTGATCTCGTTTGGAATTACTACTACGCAAAGGCTCTAAATCAGTACTATGACTCTTTGGATTATCTTTCCCATTATCAATCAGAGAGACAGGACGAAATGGCGGAAGTGACAATCAAAGCGGTCAGTAAATACTGGAATTTTGCGCAGCTTTCAATAAACTCTAACAATGACACTTTTATAGCCAGATCCCTAGCCCATATAGGACAAATACTTGTAAAGCCAAACCGAAGAGAGTGTGTTCAATCTAAAAAAGACACATATGATTTTATTCGGGGTTGCAAGTTTCAAAGCTACCTAAATGACCCTTTTGAAGCTCTAAAAGAAGCACTAAGACTTAAACCAGACGATGTCCCCGTTCTAAACAGATATGGCAGATCTCTATGGAATCTTTCATTTCGAACTAACGATCAAGCAAAGAAAATAGAATTCCTCGAGCAATCCTATGACATCCTTACAAAATCTATAGAGCATGATCCTCATCTTAATTGGTTTGCATATTCGACTAAAATGCTTGTGTCATTATATCTAGGTAATAATCTAAGAAAAGAAAAATACTTTTTGAACTGTGAAAAAGATGGTCTTATCTGTTTCAAATCTAAACACACGCGACGGGATATGACAACGCTTGCCGAAGCATGTCAAAAGCTTGCAAAATATCCTAATATTAATAGAAATGGACCAGAATTTGTGAGATTTAAGAATTATCTTTACAGAGCAATAGATTATCTTTTCTATGCTAAACATCTAGCAGATGCTATAGAGTTCCACTGGGTAAATAGAATTGCTTCGTGTTTGTTTGATCTTGGAGAATATGAAGAAGCAGAGAAAAGCCTGGTTTATATCGTCACCGGAAAAATGCTTTTCATTTTATGTTTTATGCATGTATATGCTAACAAGATTAAACAGAGATGACAAATTAAAGGTGTCCAATACAAGGAAATTATTTTTGAAGGAATTTATTTACACATTGATTTATGCAAAAGGGAAATATGAAGAAAAAGATATCACATTCAGCGTTGGAAAATTATACAAATATCAAAAGCAGGAACTCCTAAAATTATTTCAAAATATTACAGAGAACAAAGTGGTGACAATTAATAGAGAGGAGAAAGTCGTTTTGAAATATAATCTAAATATGGTGTTACGTTTATCTGGTCGTGATAGACAATATAGCAATTATCATTTTGACTTTCAACAGTTAGATGACACCTTGGAAAGTATCGTTCCAGTTATACGAAATGATTACTTGCTTTCCGATATATTCATGAACACCTCATTGAAACCTCAGTCTAAAAGTATCAAGCCTTGGTCGAAAGGTTTCAAATTCGATTTTTTCGTCTGCCATAGCCATAAAGACGAAGCTTGGGTCAATAATATTTTATTAAGACATCTCGAGAGCAATTTCGACGACAATGACATTGCATTTAAAGGTATATTTGCATACTTTTAATTATGTAACAATTAACAAGCCAATTTAAGCAAAGACAAAAATCTGAAGCATTTCAAATATCAAAACTATATAAAAATGTTTAGGTCGGCGAAATCACATCCGCATATTTTAGTTTGGTATCACCTATAAATGCAAATACGTGTATTTTGTTCTTTTACTACATTCATTGGAAGGGTATATTTAATTATTTAATATAAAAAGTTGAAATATTTCCCTTTAAATGTGTGAACGAAAATTCGAATCGATTGAAAATAATTCTTTTCAAAAATCTATCAGAAAAATAGCATTGTATTCACCAGCCCAGTAGTCCAGTACTTCGGTGCTGACCCGAAATATGATTTTTCGAAATTTACAATATCTAAATTAGATTTTTTCAAAAGTAAGAAGTATCTCCCTCATGCAAAGCTCTGTCCTTGGCTGATTTTGGCTCTCTATTTCGATACTTTTGATTCTTTTTCTCGATCAGCTTTTGTACACATTTTGATTCTTGGATTTCCAATGTTTTGATTTTATCTGCACTCATGAGAGATAAGTTGTCGAAGTGGCCATATGTTGAAAGTAAATTTACAGCAATTCGATATTTTGTTATTTATAACATTTTGGTTCACAGGATCACGGGAATCTGATGAAATTTGATATGAGAGTTTTTTGTGTCATACACAGTGGTATATGATGAAACACTCATTTCATTTCAAATTTGATTGATTCGAAAAGTACGTGAATTGTAAAAAATAAAATGTGAAATGCATGTGAAAGACAAATCTAATTAAAATTATAAAAACTGTCTTTATACATAAAGCTGTGTTTACGAAATAACAACGTTCTCGAAAGCTGACGTTGAAAAGAGATTTTTCTTGCGTCGTTGTCGTTGTTGTTGTCCGCCCAACTTTTATTTTGTAACGCTTTTCTTAGCAACTACTTATCACAGCCGCTTGAAGTTTTGTTTGTGACCTTAGCTTGGGGTCCCATATTGCGCTTATCAAATTCAGGTCTGTTGGACGTCTACTTCCTGTTAACCGAATTGGAGTATTTTCAGCAAATACTGTCAATGGTAAAAAACAAGTGAAGACCCTCAAAGATGTCTCGCCCGTCCCTGCTGGCCTCTAAATTGATGTGAAATCTAAGTGAACTAATCAGAACATGCTCACTAGACTGTGAAATTGAGGTCAAGGACAAAAGACACCTACCAGACTGACATGTACTACCCAAGACCAACCTACATACCAAATATTACCAACCTACCACTTCTAGTTATTGAGAAATGGACTTGAGCAGAAAAACTTAACGTGGCCACTAGACCGTGAAATTGAGGTCAAGGACAAAAGTCACCTGCCAGACTGACATGTACTACCCAAGACCTACCTGCATATCAAATAACATTGACCAACCACTACTAGTTACTTTCAAAGTGACCTAATCACAAAACGTTAACATGGTTGCTAGAAACTAAATTATGCACAAAAACTTAACATGTTCACTGGACCGTGAAATTGAGGTC
>MJUU01053091.1:128283-145657 GCA_002080025.1 Modiolus philippinarum | reverse complement strand
TACCAAATATCATTGACCTACCACTTATAGTTACTGAGAAAGTGACCTAATCACAAAAACTTAACATGAAAGTTTACGCCGCCGCCGTCGCCGCCGCCGCCGCCGCCGTCATACTTTGTACGCATATGTCTCGCTTTCCGCGCCTTTCGTCGCGGGCGAGACAAAAATCGTTACATTTTTCTCAGAAAATACTTATCATTGCAGCTTGAAATTTTGTATGTGACTTGAGTATGGGGTGCCATATTACGTTAATCAAATTCGGGTGTGTTTGGACACTTGGGAGTATTTCAATAAATACGTAAATGGTAAAAATTTGTGTAACACTTTTCTCAGCAACTACTTATCACAGTAGCTTGCAATTTTGTATGTGACCTTTCTATGGGGTCCCATATTGCGGTTATCAAATTCTGGTCTGTCGGACATCTATTTGCTGTTTACCGACAACTTAGAAATTTGTGATTCTGAAAACAGCAGTGCAGGAGACACATGTCTTCCATGTAAGGCTCACAATTTATTTATATTGTTGCATTCAATATAGATATTCAATAATACGCGTGAATGGCACAGAAAGGGATTGTTTTATTCACGAATCAAAGACATGAAGATTCGATCATTATTTACTAGCATACAAACTCAATTTTATTCAATTTAATTTTTGTGTTTTGTAGGTGTGTAGTGTCTTTGGTCCTCCATCTTCTGGTGTTCCTGCTTTTGCCTCGTCTCTGGACTTGAATTTATGTAATTTTGTGCTTTGTTCCCTCGGTATTGTACTTCCGTTGTTTTAAATGTCTAATAATGGCTCATGTTCATAATTCAATTACTTGTAAATGTTGCTGTATCTCACTTCGAATTTTAATCAGTTTTACTTTTCCAATTTTGTTATCTTTTGAGTAGCACTATTTGATGACAAAATTAAAGTTTAAGGAGGAGAAAACTGTTTTCGAAATGTTTCTCTATTCAATGAGCCTCAGCCTGCTTAACTTGGTTACCCATAAACGTGTTTGAACTTACGGCTGTTTTTTGCTTGTGCCGGTAACAAGTCCGGCTGTCTCGAGTTCCTATCGTTGTTTACGTTTGTCTTTTGTCTTATTTGTTTCTTGACAGATTACAGCATGTAATTGTAATTTTCTGCTATTGTAGATGTTTCGTGTTATCTCCTTTCTTTTGTTGTACAAATAATTGCAGGCTGTTAGGGCACAGAATTGGAAAATGTTAATTTTTTGTAATTCCAACTGAAAAGTTTTAATTCATTTTTTCTCTCTGTTTATGATCAGTATTGTCGGCAATATCTAATTATTTGTACTAATCGGCAAGGGACATTCATTTATTGAAAAACAAACTTAATGTTTCAGTAAAGCCGTTTAAAAAATGACAAATTAACAACTTATCTGCAATTTTTTCCTCGTAAAGTAAAATAATGTTTGCCTAAGTTTCGTAACTTAATCTACAGATACATAAGATATGTTGTCGGGCATATTTGATACTATGGGGATGCAAAATTGTCCTATTGTTAACTGGTCGTTTGCTTTGAGATGTTACCATAATACAGTGTTAATTAAAATGCTAATCGACAGAAATTTACAAATATCAAAATTCGGTATAAAATGAGATTGATATTAAGACATCATTGGTTTCCCTTGACTGTTTTATAAAAGACACCACTGCCTTCATATTATCATTAAATATTGGCATAATATTTCTTCTTTTTGGAACAAATATTACTAAGAATGACATTTCTTCCGTTAAGAACGAATATTGTAACATTTTTTTTCCGATGCAACAAATATAATGTTATAATTTTTTCCATTGACACAATCTGATGGTGGAATTTTATTCTGTCAAAGATTAAGTAGATATTGGAATATTGTTTTCAATAATATAGTGAGAGAAATTTTGTTGCTGCGAATTATCAACATAACTATTATCAATATTGATCAATTATTACAAAAAAATCACACAAACTGTCAAAGCTTTCGATTTTGTCAATGTAACTGCAATATGGATTGTTTCCCTTGTATACAAAGTCTACAACCGAAATGACATAATGACTTTAACCAGACATTTTTTTTTATTTCAGGTTGCATCGCTGATAGAGATTTTATACCTGGAAAATCAGTACTAGATAATATTGTCGGAGCTATTCATCAAAGCAACAAAGTCATACTCGTCTTGACGCCTGACTTTGTGACGAGCAATTGGTGAGATTTCGAGTCTGATCAGGCAATCATTAAAAGTTTAAAATTAGATCCAAAAGAAAACACTGTCATTCCTGTTAAACTTAAAGATTGCGAAATTCCGGACAAGCTCGCCCATCTGAATTACTTGAATATGACTGAGCAGAAGGATATCATGCGCGAAATGTTACGATTGAAAAAGGCAATTCTGCCTGGTGATGATTGAGTTAGAGCTGAAGGCTAACTTTTTAGCAAAGTTTTTTTTTCATTACCTTAGCCCTGTTTCATTTTTCCGCTCTATCATACTTTAATCATCTTTTAACTACAGATAAGACATCAGATTTACATGTGAAATTTTATCGTTACTGTCATTGTAGCATTATGTCGTCTTTTGAAGAGAAAAGATTTATATTTCGCACTCGATTTTTATATAAAATGTCATTCTTATGGAAAACATTACTCATTCTTCTGCCATTTGCAGTACTAGTTTTGCATTTTATTCCGTTCGAATAAATAACTTTTTATTAGTCTGTTGGCTTTAAAAATGTATAAAGTCTGACTAGTAAAGATGTTATTATTATCATTTTATAAAAGTTATAACACGATTAAACAGAGACAGCAAATTAAAGAAGTCTAGCACAAGGCAATTATTCCTGAAGGCATTTTTCAACAAAAATAGAAATAAAGAAAAGATATAACTTTCAGCTGTGAAAAGTTTTACATATATCAAAAGCAGGAACTTTTAAAATTATTTCAAAATATGATGGAAGGGGAAGTTGTGTCAGTAACTGGAGAGGAGAAAGAAGCTTTGAAATATTATTTGAATATTGATTTACGCTTATCTCGTCATGTTAGACATAGATATGACAAATTTCATCTCGAATTTCGACACGTTGGAAAATATTGTTCCTGTAATGAGAAATGAATACCTACTAGTTTGCTGAAATATTCAAAAAACATCATTGCCGCCTCTCTCTAAAGATAGCAAGCCTTGGACAAAATATTTCCAATTCGATTGTTTCGTCATGAAGCCCGGGTTATTAATATTATTAAAAATTTAGAGAGTCTATTTAGTAAACAATATATACACACTCACACTCTAAGATATCTCGCAAGGAATATTTTTTAAGAATTGAAAAAGACTTTGAATCAAACCAAAATAAAAAGTCTGCTTCATACCTTAACCTTTTGTTTAACATTGATAAATATCGATGTCTGAAATCTAGAATGCAATGTATATGACAAACGTGATGATTTTGACTCCCAGCAATAAGGGACTTTTGAGATAGGAACTCTCGTGTAATTGAAGGTGGAAACCAGATACCAGTAAGATGGAGTGACTGGACTCTTGACAAATTGAAATACATATATACCACATAAAAAAACAAATTATTAGTGAAATTGAAGTGTATACTTATTATTATTCATACATGACAACTCTTTAACTTAATTTCAATGAACTAAAAATAATTAACATAAGCGCTATAACAGATTCAGCATGTTCAAAATAAACCATCCTTAGCTCAACAGTGTTCATTAATTATTGATTCCCTCTCAGAGTACTAATGTATTGATTTTTTTCTTATAATAATAGATTCCTTTCCGGAATAAACACGACTCAAAAATCCCGTATTGTGAATTTTACCTTTCTGAGCAGCAATTTGCCTATCTCCCCAGCATATGGAGTGTATATTTCACAGTTTATATTCGTTACTGTAGCGCTTGTAGTTCATTCAGTGACTTTTTGGAAAGAACATAAACACTGTTACAAAAACTGCTGAGTCAGGGATATGTTCAACCGTAATTAATTTCGTCCCGTCAGTAATTATATGGTCGTTACAATATCATAGTTATGATAATGTCGTTAAAAGCTATATTCACGTCTTCCCATATTTGACAATTCTGTCTTTACCCTAGTATGATCCAATGACAGTGTGACGGATGCTGTTTACAGAGAAGGACATACTTACCCTTCCTGAATACCTCATGTTACCCTCTGTTTTTATGGGGGTTCACACTGTAAGTGCTTCACTTTTTGTGTTGCCTTGTATATTATACTGATGATTTTTTTTTGTCTCGATTAAACAAATGTTTCTTTGTCTTTTTTTATAATTTTTAACAATAGTTTTTGCATTTTAAATAGTGATTATTTTTGTGGACAATTTGTATGTTTATAATTATCTACATTTATTATGTACATGTGCTTTTTTGTTGCTAGTTTTTATGTTGTAAAGCGCTCAGAGTAAAGTTTAATTTAGAAACTATATTGCGCTCCATAAATACTGTAATAATAATAATAATAAATCTTTCAAACCAAAATACACTGCCATATATACTGATGTAGTAAGAAGCATATGAACGGGAAAATAAATGAAAAAGAGAAATGAGCTGCATCTTTTCAGTTTTTTTTTTATTTGGGAAGGATTCATCATTTCAGTTAAGGATTTATAATAATTAAACAACTTCAAGTCCAATTCTTTATATCAAAAGGCCTGAGAACTTAGACATATACACTGTGAGAAAAAATATTTTCATGGCATTTCATTTGCATACCACCTAAGTTCGAATTTTCCTTATACATGTGAAACAGGATTGTTTACTTCGTAAATAGGAAAGTTTGTATAATTGTTAATATTGTCAAAAATAGTAGTGGTGCATTACATGATACCCCGCCACGTTTCACAAAATTTCTAAGTAAAAAGGGGCATAACTCCAGGACATTGTGTACCAATGATCCCAAAATTATACTTGGCCTGTGTTTTGTGGTAAACAATTTACATACCAAGTTTGAAGACAGTATGTTATTTCATTCACAACAGAGTACCAAACCCTAAACTTTGCAAAATTTCAAAGTTAAAAGGGGCATAACTCCTGAACCCCTTAGACCTCTGAACCTAAAATCTTGACCTGAGTTTTGTGGTAAACAATTAACATACCAAGTTTGAAGACCTTGCGTTATTTCGTTCACAATTTATCAGCCGGAAACCCTTAAATTCGCAAAATTTCAAAGTTTCAAGGTGCATAACTCCAGAACCCCTTAGACCTCTAAACCCAAAATCGAACTTGACCTGAGTGTTGTAGTAAACAAGTTACATATCAAGTTTGAAGAGATTATGTTATTTCATTCACAATTTATCAGTCGGAAACCCTAAAATTCACAAAATTTCAAAGTTTCAAGGGGCATAACTCCAGAACCCTTTGGACATCTGAACCAAAACCCGAACTTGACCTGAGTTTTGTAGTAAACAATTAACATACCAAGTTTGAAGACCTTGCGTTATTTCGTTCACAATTTATTAATTGGAAACCCTAAAATTCGTAAAATTTCAAAGTTTTAAGGAGCATAACTCCAGAACCGCTTAGACCTCTGAACCCAAAATCACACTTGACCTGAGTGTTGTAGTAAACAAGTTACATACCAAGTTTGAAGACCTTGTGTTATTTCCTTTACAAGTTATCAGTTGGAAACCCTAAAATTCGCAAAATTTCAATGTTTAAAGGGACATAACTCCAGAACCCCTTAGACCTCTAAACCCAAAATCGAACTGGACCCGAGTTTTATGGTAAACAACTTGCATACCAAGTTTGAAGATTTTGTGATATTTCGTTCACAAGTTATCAGTCGGAAACCTTCGGGGACAGACGGACGGACACACGACTGACGGTATCACATAATACCACGCCACTTTGTGTGGCGTGGTATAAAAATTGAAAAACAAAATATAACACATAACGGTTATATCATTCTACCACAGTTGTCTTGAGTACTAATTGTTACTGGAATATTTAAATTGACTTCAACGATTTAAAACTGTATAGAATATAAACATTGACATAAGTATTGAATATCTTCAATGACTTTTGTTCTACAAATAACTTAATGGCCGTGTTTGTAAATCATCCAGAAATTGTAATCATTAATAGTTTTTTTATTCTTTTTTAAACATTTCTGCCTTCTGTTCAAACTCAGCATTTTTGGCAATATCTGATCATTGGGATTATCTACAGACAGGGAAAACCCATTTTGTGTTTCAGCGAAGACAAGAACAATGTCAACAATATACATCCAAAACTTAGTACCGTATGAAAAGTGATAATTATTACTTATCAGTTCGACAAAGCGTTAACGTATTCTTTTACCTCTGTGTATAATCTAAAAAAATTAACTAACTTATTTTTAAAAAAACCACTGAATTATGCCCAATAAGAATGGAAGATAGATTAGAATGTTTACTTTTAAATATTTGTCAAAAATCACAGGCAGGTTAAATTTCCTTCATTAATTTATATCATAAGAATTAATTCAAATATTAGACTCAAATAAAGCAGCAAACATTTAATTTTCTGTTGTGGCTACTTCCCTTTTCAGGCGTGAATGTGTAATAAAATTACCGAAAAGATTTTCGTTTAACTATAAAATAAACATTTTGCATTAAAATTCAGATATATATTTCGGCTAGAATTCGCATTCATTTACTCAGTAAAACAAATAATTGTTGCCTGAAGTTTCATACTTGTAAACTTTTTGAATTTATGGATTTCTTTTCAGGCATATTTGATATTAATTGTCGTGTCAAAATTTCCTCTTGTTAACCCATCGTTTAATTTGAGACTTTACTATTATTCAGGAAATGACAGATTGGATGACAATAACAGGCAGGCCTCATGGTCACTTTAACAAAAGGAACAGTAATAAAAGCGTTGATCCATTGCTTATTTACCATATATTTGTACAGTCTTTGTTTGATGCATACCCTTTTCATTGTTTCATTGTTTATTATATACAATAGAATATCGGTCATCTCAAAAGTACCAGGATTGTTCAGATCAGTTAGCAAGTCTCCGATTTTTTCTTTTATAATATATGTTGCTCTGGACTTATAGGTGATGATTAATAAACTCTATACAAATAAAACTAAATATGTTTTTAATAACATCGTTTTTTGCGAAACGATTGTATACATTGAAAGTCAGTACTAGATAATATTATCGGAGCCATTTGACAAATAAAGAAGGCAATACTCGTCCTTACTTCTGATTTTGTTTGTCGAGCAATTGGTGATACTACGAGTCAAATCATACATTTATTTTCTTTTTCGGTCAGAAAAAAAATCGTAATTTTGCCATTCCTTTTTAACTAAAAGATAGAGAATTTTGTCAAGATTGCCTATCTGATTTACTCCTTTATGACTGAGCAGAAGAACTTTATGCCTGATATGTTGAGATTGATAAGGACAAAGTTATTGTGGATTTAATTTACGCATATACGCATTTCGATGGACATTTGAAATCTGAGCTATATGACAAACGTGATGACTTTAACTTCCCAATTTTGAACTTTCCCTTTCTGAGCAGCAATTTACCTACTTCCCCAGCCTATGGAGTGTACATTTCACAGTTGATTCGTTATGTCGAGCATGTAGTTTACACAGCGATTTTTTTAATAGAGCAAACACACTGTCCCAATAGCTGTAGTCAGGGAATTTATCAGCCATTGTTACTTACATCCCTTCAGGAATTCCATGGCTGTCACCATGACATCATTGACAGATATGACGTGTCTGTGTCCCAAATGAAAACGGACATTTCCAGGTAAATTTCACGTCTTCACGAATTTGACAACAACGCTTTTCACTCAAACCTTGATTGACTCACTGATAGTGTGACGGGTGCTACTAGTGGAGCACCTGATATCAATCCCAGTTCACACTATGTGTGCCTTAGTTCTTAATGACGTATTTTTATTGCCGTGCATTGTGGCCTTCTCACGTTCTTGTTTTATCGTTTTTTTCTTTCTTTTGCCAGGTTTTTTGGACTTCGATTTTTGTTATCCCCTCTTCTCTTGTTCCTTCGGTATTCTACTGCCCTTGTTTTGGACAACATATGTCTCTTCAGTGCAAATCAAATCAAAATATTTTGGCTGTAGCATTAACAGCATTTTGGACGGTTACTTCCCGTCTATTCTTTTACTTTTCAAAAAACATACCTCTGTTTACAATGCTAACGATTTATCAAATGTTTTTCATTTATCGAAATCATTTAACTCCATCGACCTTGACAGTAAACTGGCAAAAATGAAATGCAAGATTGGTGAATTTTCTTTTTTGTTACCAAATGAAAATAAAATTTTTCTCACGGAAATAGTAAGGCACAAAGGTTGTACAGGTTAACTTATCATTTTGTGACTAAAGATACAACTTAAACTAAAATGAATGAAAGGTTGCAAATGACGTGATTTTGACTCATAGAACTGATGAAGGCAAGATGAGTGTCAGCTAAATAAGTTTTCGAAACAGCCAGATGTTTTCGTTTCTCTATTTAGATCGTACTTGGTATTTTGTTATCTTTTAAGCCTTTACACATAGCTCGTTGTTTTGATTTTCTAAATGATTTATTGGATCTGCACTAAAGAGATAGGTTTGGGTACCCATAAACCGGTTTAACCCTACGGCTGGCTGTTGCCAGTGCCGGTACCAAGTCCGGCTATCCCGAGTTCCTATCGTTATCTCTGTTTGTCTTTTGTCATTTTATTGTTTTTCTTCTGCAGTTCCCTGGTTGATTGTGACATGTGATTGTAATGTTCGGCCATTGTAAGTGTTTCCTGTTATCTTCCCTTCATTAATTACTTGCCAGGTGCCGAAATGTCAATATGAAGATAAAAATTCACAAAAACTCAGGTCATTAGAATTCAAAAATCTATTTACATATATCGAGATAAGTAAAAGAAGTCATAAACCAATACGCTAGTTTTTTTTAAGATATAATGACATCAAAATGTTTGCGGGAAAGGAGTTCCTTTTGATTTTTTTTATTTGGAAATTATTTTTTATTTGGATTTAACATTATGACAAAACAAGAGCTGTCGCCAATTATATCCCGATCATTGAACCCTACATAATATAGAGTAAGTTCATATTCAAGTGTATATGAACCCAATATAGACGAGTACACAGTACAAGTGTGAAGACAATACATGTATGGAAACAATGATATAATCCTCAAGAAAAAATAATACTCTATAATGCTACAAATAACTAAATACCGAAGTTACTGTAAATTTAAATTCTGCATATGCGCATTTTGACAACTTATGTCTCTTCAGTGCAGATAAAATCTAAAAAGTTTGGAAGACCATAAAATCAAATATGTTAAAAGACTGATAGAGAACAAATGCCCAATATGATCTAAAAGTAACGCCAAAATCAAAAGTGTCACAATTTTTAAGTAGGGAAGCGGGAAGTTGTATCCCGATTAGTCTGAAAAAGTCATCCCACAATATGACTATACAAAAGTTGTGACAAAATTTCAGATCTGTACCTTTTACTATTACTGAGATAAATACGACGAAAATATGTTACTGATGGACCCTTTCATACACCCATACAAACACCCCCGCACGCACACACAGACCGAAAACAGTAAAACTAGTATCCTAGATGAGGAGAAGGGGTATAAAAATCAAACAGGAAGTAGATGAGTGACGGACTGGAAAAGAAGAAACACAGTTCAACTCATCACACTTAAGCTTCAGACTAAATATCAAATACTTACTACATATACAAGCTGAGAAATCCTTAACGAAAAAAGTCACCGACAAACAGGAAGTAGATTATTGACAGACTTGAAAAGGGTAGACATGATACAACTCATGACACATAATCTTCAGACCAAATACCAAATCAGTACTACATACACAAAAGGAGAAATCCTTGATACAAAATTTCAGCATATGGCTAAAATGAAAAACCTCAAAGTAACGGCAAACAGGAAGTAGATGAGTGTCGGACTTGAAAAGGGCGGACACGGTAAAACTGATCACACTTAAGCCTCAGACTAAATATCAAATTATTACTACATGCACAAGCTCAGATATCCTTAACGAAAATTTTCAATATATAGCTGAAATAAAAAAAATCAAAAGTTATCGACAAACATAAAGTAGATCAGTGACACACTTGAAATGAGCAACACGGTAAAACTCATGACACTTAAGCCTAAGACCAAATATCAAATCTTTACTACATACACAAGCTGAAAAATCCTTGACGGAAAATTTGAATACATGGCTTTAATGGGAAAAAAGTTACCGGCAAACAGGAAGTAGATGATTGACAGACTTGAAAATGGTAGACATGATACAACTCAATATATAGGTATAACAGGAATAAAACTGACTAAGTCTGTAAAAAGGAAGCAGTATCTGCACAGGTCTGAAAATGCATTCCACAATATGGCATGATCATGCAAAGCTTCTGAAAAAAAATCAGATCTGTACTTTTTACCTTTGCTGAGATAAATGCGACGAAAATGTGAAACAAAGGGACACACACACACACACACATAGCCGCACACGCACTTACGCACGAATACACACACATCGCATACACAGACTGAAGAACAGTATACCCCTATCCTCGATGGGGAGCGGGGGAAAATAATTTTAAAATATTGCTTTTACAATGATGAAATTGCAGGAACTGACAATTCTCAAATTATTCGTCGTCAACGTTATTCAGCAACTAATACAAGAAAAATATATTCCACATTTAATATTCGATAAAACAGGTTTACAATATCACGAATGACTTCTGATGATTGTATGATATGAAAGTCAAGCTACAAGTAATGCATATCTGAAATATCTCTAATTGTCCACAATACAAAATCATAGCCCCAGCTAATGATACATACAATCTATCTAACAAGGTATGCTTATTGATAATCTACAATATCCAGTATTGCTGTATTTCACCTAATAAACACATTATAAACTCCACTGTAAGCACAAAATATTGTCATGAGATACATATAGGGAAGGTTTTAAAACCATATCTATCAATTTTAAACACAAAACATACAAGGTAGGAAATTGAAGATATTCACAATAGTTCATCAACAGCCACAGCAACGTTTCATACTCACTTTTCAGAAAAAAATATCATGTTTTCAATTTGTTGTCTACCAAAAAAATACTATTTTTGAAAGTTCTGCTCTCATACTCAAGTTGTGATTAACTATATCAATTCTATTTATCGAAACCCCTCAACACGTTGTGTTGATGTGTTTGACAAAATTAGACATAAATATGAATTTGAATATGCATGTATTGAATTAAGCGATGATTTGTATACATTGACTTTGATCTACAATGCATGAACTGACTGTGATGCGAGAAATTATCGGGCAACTTTCAGAACGTCACATTTTAGTAAATTATTTTTATATGCGTTTATATATGCCATACAATAAATAAAGGTTTCAAAAAAATTTAAAAAATATCATAGCAAAAAAAGTGTGTTATCCATGTAAAAATATAAATTTCACCTTCTAACAATTTTCAATTCACAGTTTGTTATCCTTTTGTTAATCACCTATAAAAATATAAGGCAATTTACTTTTTGATACCGAGTATAATACAGCATAATACACCCAGTGCGTCCTCAAGTTCATGTTTGTTACTATCGTTAATCAAGTCTCTATCAAAGTGTCGTATATTTCATAAAAACAATGAAAGGATATGAAGAAATGAGCATAGCTCATTGTTGAAGGACTCATGGTGACTTCAAGATGAAAAACAACAATAAAAGCGTTGTTCCTTTGCCTGTTTTTGCACCATGTATTTGTAGGACTTTGTCTTCAGTGCATTTACTCCATATCCTTTCATTCACCATTCAAGACGGTCTCTAGCATCGGCTTTAGCGAAATTCTTCGCTAAATGTCAAACACTGTTACATCCATGTCATCATTTATCCAATGGATATTATATGTATATAAGTCGATAACAAAGGTTAGATGTCGGTTAAATTTTAATGAATAATAAAATACTGAAATAACTGATGAAATGTTGCTTGTGACGTAGATTTCTGCTCAAAGAACCTACTATAACATAAATACGTACTTTCCACTTACATAACTGGGATATTAGCATCAAGCATTTGATCTCTGTATGAGAATGCTTTGCTGCGGTTTTATTTTGATGTACATGTATGTAAGAAAGAATACATAAATTGTTTGTATTTTATTGTTCAAGACGGAAAATGAATAGACTTTTGATGTCGTCATTTTATTTCCGTGCTTGTAGCTGTCTCGCGCCCTTGTTTTGTCTTTGTTTTTCTCTGTTGCCGTTTTTGCCATGTCTTCAGATTTCGATTTTTGTAGTCTACCCTTCTTCCTTTGGTATTCTAAAAAGAATATATCTCGCCTGTCCAATGCATCGCTTGGGGCAGAAATATACTTATGGGGACTAATTGTGCGTCACTTTTAGCAGATTTGTTTCCGTATTGGTTTGAATCCAGGTTCATACAAGGCCTAGTTCAGAAAAAAGACAATAAGCTAGCCGTTTTATAGATGATGTTCTTTCATTAAACAATCCTCATTTTAAGGATAATCTCCATCTTTTATATCCAAATGAACTTGAAATTAAAGAGACCACTGATACAACATCATCAGCATCATACCTTGACCTATACCTCTACATTGACAACTCTGGGCGTCGGAAAACAAAACTCTACGACATGGGTAATGATTTCCAATAGTAACCTTCCCGTTTTTTAGCAGTAATATTCCCGCATCTCTGGCTTATGGTTTCTTCATTTCACAACTCATTCGCCATTGTCTTGCCTGAAGTTTATACAACGATTTTGCCAACTGAGCGAATTTACTGTCTCAAAAACTTATACGTCAAGGGTATGTTCAGTAACTGTTGCAATTGTCACTATAGAAGTTTTACGGTCGTCAACATGATTTGACAGACCTTTAACATGTTTGTATTTCACATATCTTTGGGTAGATCCAGAGTTGATTACTGGACTGACAAATACCGACTGTGACAAATCCGGACTTTTTACTGGCACTGTGACAGGTTCCACGCGTGCAGCAGATCATGTATACCCTTCCGGAGCACATGATGATACCTCAGTTTTTATAGAGGTTCACACTGCTAGTGCATAAGTTGTGTGGCGTTTTAGTACTTTTTTGTTTAGTTGTTTTGTCTTTCTCATACTGTCTCGATTCGTGTTAGATGTGAATTGCCGTGATTTTGGATTTATGATTTTAGAAATCCCCCTTTCCTCGTTCTTCCATTGGTATTCGTTTTCCGATGTATTTCGCCCTAAGATAGCTTGTTTGTTTTATCATGAAAATTACTGAAAGTACGGGTTTAAAAGCCGTGTTTTTGTAGGGGTTCACACTGCTAGTGCTTTAGTTTTGTTGCGTTCTTTTTTATTTTTGTTTATTTGTTTTGCCTATGTTATTCTGTCTCAATTCGTGTTGCACATGATTTACCGTGATTTTTTATTTTATAATTTCTCCCTTTCAACCGTTTTGCTTCGGTATTCGTTTGCCAATGTGTATTGACTCTGCACATTGATCTATAGCAGCAACCATTATAACCTAATGTATGTCTTGTGCCCCTGATTGCTTTTTGACGTAATTATTCATCAATTTCAAACCAGTGGAGTATGACTGCGGGGACATAGACATAAATTGCAATTGAAAATGATCTGTGCTGATGCTAATGCAAATGCGTATTAAATATCAGATGGCTCTCATGTGTGGTTGATGTTGAACAGACACAAGAAAAAACTGAAGCATTGATAAACAGGAGATGGGATGTTGTCTCTTTAAAAATTATCCCATTTCCTTTCTTTTTCATAGTGCATTATTCAGAGTCATTAGAGCATGATTGCAGGGGGCATAACCATAAACTACTAATGCAACTGATCTGTAATTATGCTTATGCAACTGCATATTAATTAGCAATAGGCTACCATAGGTTGTTGATGTCAAACAAACCCAAAAACAAAAGTTTAAAAAAATGCCATCGGAATCAGCATACGTAAGTCTTGCTTTTTTCGACTTTGGTCGAAGTCTCTCACAAAAAATTGTTGGCGGACGAATGGACAGAAAGACGGCAAGGGACCTGATAAAACCAAGGCAATGAATTAAGTATTGTTCTGAATCATATCAAAAAAAGTAGGTTCTAGAATTCTACTACTATGAATCAAGATATCCAAATTAATCTTTGAAGAAATTAAAATTCCGATTAATACTGGATTAAATCCAGTACAAATCAGAATTCTTATTCTAGAATTCCAATTTGTACTAAGACGACTCTGGATCATACTTGATTCCATTTTGTACTGTAACATATATATATATTATACATATGTTTACATGCATGCAACTGAAACAGTACAAATTCAAAATATTTGGAGACATTCCTCTAATTATTGAGTTTATTTTACCTATGAACAATTTAAATAAGATATCTCAAATAAAAAAATGATGCCACACACACACACACACACACACACACACACACACACACACACACAAATATATATATATATACAGCAGCTAAGAAGAAATGTTATTTATCTGCCTCAAAGAAATTAAATATATTAATCATTGTAATTATTCTGGTTTCAGACCTTATCATTAGGAATATACAAATACCATACCAAATATCTATCAATTTCAATACAGAAATGAACCCAAATTTCTAACTTTTCATAAAACTTGTCACATGTCAGGATAAAGGTCGTTAGGTCAAATATTTTGATACGAATTGTTTTGTCTTACAACAAAAAACGCATTTAAATGCCTACACGTATCTTTCATATGGCACATCTAGTATTAGAGTTTTTGAAAGGGAGATCAAATGCCAAAGTAAATATCACAAGATGAATACTAATATCAGTTAGCACAAAGATGTTACATTTGCAATATACATCCCATATATCTTACTATTCAACAAATTTACCAGCTGTAAAGTTTATTAAATATTTTTATAATGTATATCACATAACTTCAGGAAAAATAGTCCATGGGCTGGAATAACCCCACGTGCACCCCCCCCCCCCCCCCCCCCCCCNCCCCACCCATTTTTTTAAGTCCGCATACATTCCCTCTTCAAAATAAAACATGTTAACACGCGCATAACCTGCACGCATTTGTGGAATTTGGCCCATTTTTAGACCAATCTACCGAAATTTTGGAAAATTTCGTTTTTCGTTCAAGTTTTTCTTTCAGTTGCTTCAAAATGTTGACAAAATGCCTTCAAGTTATAAAAACGAGATATCAAATGATTACTTATTATATAAGCTTCACAAAGAACCCAAGTTTTTACGATTTCTAAGCCCAATACGTTCCATAGCGCAATTACCCCTACCCAATGAAATATTGACGAAAAAACTGATATTTTCATTGAAATTGCGTAAGTTTGATGGTCTAGAGAACCCGAAGTGCATCTCAATTCCCGAATCTGAAAATTGTTTTAAGCTTTTCAATCTATTTTCTTCAATTTAAATCAGGTTAAGACAATGTTAACATATTTTAAATGACCAAAATTTTATTTTCAAATATACCAAATACAGAGACCTTCGAATAATTTCCTTTTTGAATAAGTTTTGTCTTTCTTTTGCCTAATATTATTTTTTAGTAAACAAATATCATTTAAAAAAGGTATCAAATGAAATCTTATTATATTAACTTTACAACCATAACAAATAATGGCCGTTTTTAGGTAATACCGGTATATACATCAATTATCAATAAAACTTACCCCTAACCCCAACAAATTTACTCTAAAATTGTCAATTTTTTGTCTATTTTCGCATAAAAATTACCAGAAGACGCAAAATGTGTGTTGTATAGGACCATTTTGCATAAATTATATTATGGTTTTATATTTTAACATCCATTTGTTGACTTAAACTCAATATTTTGCCCGAAATTGTGAAAACGGGAATTTTCAACATCTTAGAATTGTCCAAAGTCCCCTGCCATATCGTTATATATGCAAAATCTGGAGGATATTTCTGCAACTTTGCACTACACAATATGTTAAGATCTTGTTTGGCCATTTTGATCTTATCACGATCTTGACAAGCTGAACACAATTTTGTTCAGACTGTGTAAGTTATTCAGTCATATTTCAAGATAATTGCTTTCAAGGACTATCAAGTCCTGTTCAGTGTATCAAGATCAAACAAGGTAACTGCATTCAAGGGTGCTTAAGATGTGTTAAGTTTGTCCGGATCAAACAAGATTAAATCGGGATCTTATTTTATCTTAACATACTTAATTCGTCTTGATCGTCCCTGAACGCAATTAAGAAGTAGATCTTGTTTATTCTTATTTTATCTTAACACGTCTGGTCGTCCTTGAAATCAAATATCTTGAAAATTTACTTAAAATCTTACATTTTCTTAACAAAATTGTGTTAAGCCTGTCAAGATGATGATAAGATCAATATGGCCAAACAAGATCAAGACATATCTGCTAGTGTTGCCGATTAATTGTACCAAGCGACACATTTGGTGTCTTAAAACATTGCTAAGAAAAACAAGGAGTGTTAAATGTGACTCTGATTACAGAAAATCTTACCCCTACCCCAACAAATGTTCCCTGAAATTGCCACTTTTTTGTCTATGTTCATATAAAAATAACCAGAGCATGCAAAACATGTGTTGTATATGACATTAATGCATTAATTACATTAGATTGTAGTATTTCAACAGCCATTGGTCGACTAAAGCTCAATATTTCTCCAAAAATTGATGAAAAATGCGAATTTTCAACATTTCAGATATGTCCGTATTTCATCGTTAAATCCCAATATATGTCAAATGTGTAGAATATATCTGCAGATATGCCATTTAATTGCCCTAAGCAATACATAAATTGTCTTCAAACATTGTTTAGAAAAACAAGGAGTGTTATATGTGACTCCAAATGCCGAAAATTGTACCCCTACCCCACCAAATTTTCCCTGAAATTGGTGTCTTTTTGTCTATGTTCGCATACAAATAACCATGCAAAATGTCATATATTACAATGTTGCATGAATTACATCATGATTTGGTATTTTAACAGCCATTGGTCGACTAAGACTGAATATTTCTCCGCAAATTGATCAAAAATGGGAATTTTCAGTATTTCAGATTTGTCCATAGTTAACTGTTAAATCGAAATATGTAACAAATCTATGGAATATATCTGCAGATATGCCAATTAATTGTTCTAAGCGATAGATTAAATGTCTTAAAACATTGATTAGAAAGACAAGGGGTGTTGAATGTGACTCTAGATACCAAAAATCTTACCCCCTCCCCAACACATTTTCCCCAAAATTGTCAATATTTTTTTTCTATGTTGGGAAACAAATAACCACCACACGCAAATTCTGCGTTGCATAT
>MJUU01053091.1:75542-128174 GCA_002080025.1 Modiolus philippinarum | reverse complement strand
CAAATCTGGAGGATTTATCTGCAGATATGCCAATTTATTGTCTTAACCGATACATATGTTATTTAAAAACACTGTATAGAAAAATAGGAGTGTTCAATTTGTCTCTAAATACTAAAAATCTTACCCCTACCCCAACAAAATTAAACTTAAAAATCTCCAAAATATGACCGTCTGTACATATAAATGAACAAAGCATACTAATGTTTTACTTTCTTTGCATAAGATGCATTTGATACTTCATAATATGTAATTTTGACATCAAAATATGGGTAAAATTGAATATTTAGGACGATTATCGTGAAAAATGGGAAGTTTAAGTATTTCAGAATTTTACGAAATTCAAAGTTAAATCGCTGAATAACTGCCCATAAACCGGGCGCATGATCTTATTTTTGATAAATGGGAGGCTCTGTGTGTTTAGGTGTTTGAAAATGATATGTCATTGGACCTTTATACAATGTTAAAAGCTTTTCAAGCTGAATAAAATGAAATAGATTGTGTTGAATATGTGTGGTAAGGGGTAATATGTTTGTAATTTATGAGACTTTAGTTAGTCTAAAAGGCTTAAAAGAATATTTTCAAATTGCTTAGATATGATGAAACGATATTTTATCAACATTTTCAAGTTATATATCAATTTCATGAAGTATTTGCATCTCAAAGTCAAAACAGCAGAAATTCTGAAAAACGGAAAATTCCCATTTTTCATACAATTTCGGACAGAAGAGTCGAAATCAGACCTATTGAAAAGTTTTAATCTACTTGAATGATCTACTGCATGTCAGTTACGCTAGAATTCCCATTGAACATTATCTTTTTATCATTTAGAGCCTGAATATTTCAAATTTTCTCCTAATTTTTAGGGGGAGGGTGCTAATTTTGACATTTATGAACCTATAATATATCTGAAACTAAAATTTTTGCGTATAATTTGTTGCTAACATATCATTAATTAGTATTGCATCGGCAATTATTAAATATATATTAAGATTTCTACGACCCTTAAGTCAAAAAGTCGAAATTGTGAAAAATCTAAAATTCAGAAAAATTCAATTTTTCAAAAATTTTATAACGAAAATCAAAATTTTACGGACTTTAATGGTTTTATTTTCCAACATTGTATCACAACTGATAAGTTAGGCATAAAAACTAGATCAAATGACGAAGGTTGTTTATCTGAAAGGAATTGACAGCCTAAAATCGACATTTTGGCAAATTTTTGCAGGGGTAGGGGTAGATTTTTTGTATCCCCAGATCATAAAATTGTCGTAAAGTACCCAAACTTGTGTTCATTGTAAAGCATATTAAAATAGCTTTAATTTGATACAAACTTTCAGTACATATTACTTATCTGTAAAACGTTATGGAGCTTAAAAGATGAAACTTATGTTAAAACGAAAATACAATAATTTTTCGGGTGTACTATAAAAGTGGCCCTATACTGTCTATGCGTGCAGGTTATGTTAACACGAACATAACCTGCACACATAGACAGTATAGGGCCACTTTTAAAGTACACCCGAAAAATTATTGTATTTTCGTTTTAACATAAGTTTATTTTGAAAAGGGGACATAGAAGGACTGAAAAAAACGGTCTGGTTCGGAAGTGAGGGGGGGATGCACGGAAAGGGTTTTCAGCCCATGGACTAAAACTCACGTATGAAAGAATAATATCATGTTCTATTTAAAAAAAAATACACACACATGTAAATGTTTCTTGTTGGCAAACAGAAATCCCAAAAACTATATGCAGTCACATCTATGCTTCACAGAGCATGAAAATTTGGTTTAGAGGGAGTATCATAATCATGAAGTCATATGTTCATAAAATTCAATACAAGTGGATGGACAGAAAATTATGAACATTTTTAGCAAAAAAAAAACAAATATTAGAAGGTAGAATCCAACTAACCAACTACATTTAGATAAATAAATTTACCAACATATGTGAACATCTAAGATAAGTTAATATTCTACAGTCTGATCACAAGAAAACCGGATTACACATGTAAATATTTTATCTCCCACGAAGGTCAATGAAATCGGTTGTTACTTTTTAGTTTGCAATCAAGCAAAATGAAAAAAAGAGAAATTTTTTTCTGCAGGTGGTGCAAATGTTGTGAAGCAGAAGTATTTTTTGTTGTTTCGTGCAAAATCTTGACAAACACTCTTCAAACATCGAACTATGATTCTTTGAGCACATAATGACCAAAATAACCGCTAGACAAAAACATTACAGTTTAGGTTTCATACAATGTTCTTTATACAGATACGTCAATAAACTTACACAAATACCATCATATTAGTAGAAACAAAACTGAAGACTGTCCTAGGCAGTATGAGATAAGATTTCACTTCTTTAAGATTCGTGAAACAATTTTTGGAAATATAAATTGGCAGTAAGTTACGTTATTTGTTATTTTATGCAAAAAAATTGCAGTAACTTATATTATTTGTCATTTTATGCCATTCGGATCTTTTGATCAAATTCAATGTCATAAAAGAGTTAATTAGGTAAATAAAAGATCGGTAGGATCTCCAATATTCACATAATGTTTCCGGGGTATTGATGAAGGAAAAATTACAACATGGTGACTTCAAGATGAAGAACAACAATAAAAGCATTGTTCCTATGCTTGTTTTTACCATGTATTCGTAGAGACTTTGTCTCATGTACATTTACTCCATATCCTTTCATTCACCATTTACGACCGGAGATTGTCTCTCCTGCAGTGTGGAGTCCGTAAAATATTCCCCCGTACGAGAGATGTATGCTGTCTATATATTTCAATTATGGTGTACTCGTTCGTGAGAGAATTTCTCATATGGATAAACTATCATACTTTCAAATTTCGGCATTCATTTGTGTAATTTCGAAATAAAATTCTGACTACCAGTTTAAAATGCCCACATCTCACTATTTTATAATGCCAAGTTTTCTTGCAATCGACTTGTTGAGTGCCCTGTGTTTGTCTATTTGTTGTATTCGTCCACTAGCTTAAGACACCAGTGCTTTTGTCGGGAAACGAATGAAAGTGATTGTAAGAGCACTTTGCAAGTCTCATTAAGATTTGTTGCAACTCACCAGTTAACTAGAAAATATGTTATATTCTGACATTTTAGCATAGTATATTATATTTTTAAGTAGATAAGTTTATAAAAGTTAATTTTGTATGAACAAAAACAAACTCTTCAGATGTTTTTATGTTTCAATCAAAAACCAGAGACACATGTATCTATATGTCTCTGCAAAAATATATTAAATTCAAGCAATAAGATCACCTTTACAGAATTATTTTATCTAAGGTGTAATATTTTCCCTGAAGGTAGTTGCCACCGTTAATTTCTGCCGCCTTTTCCATATCATAAAATGTAATTATTTTGCCCATAATCATCCACTTAATTTGTTATATTCTAATACATTGTAGTATGGACCTGAAAGGAATTTTGAACAAACTTTCAAAAAAAAATTGACATTACTCATTCACTCGATCTTCAAGACTTAAAAATTTCTATACAAAGCCTATGAAAAACCTTGAAAATTGACATTTTCCGACACATTTTTAATAACATGTATCACAAAATTTATAATGATTTCTTTTCACGAATTTCACTTTTATTTTGCAACGTCAAATGCATGCTAAAATTTAACGAGAATTAAAAATGAATTTTAATTCCATCAAGCGATGTGCCTTAACAATGGTCCTATGGAAAAGTATTGATCAAAAGCTTTTTTGCAACATCGAAGAAAAATTAAAGAACCAGTTTACAATATATAATTTAACGCTGAATTTTCAAATGAAAGTCAGGTGAAAATTTTAAGATTAATTTCACCTTATGTTTAACTTTTTCTGAATGAGTTTCGTGTAAAATGCACGTTAACAAAATTTGCCTGAGTATTATAACATTTCTATTGAATAATACAATGCATTTTTGCATGCAACGGTGCAAAAACTTCCATGATAAAACAATCTAAAAACATAGCACTTATTGTTTCAAAAGGTCAGATGAGAATCTAGATTTTTGTATATCTGCTTTCAAAGAAAAATCTGCAATGGAATAATTTACGAAAAAAACATCCCGGATTTATGATGATGTTGACATGATCCACGACTCACACATACACTTGTAACATTCATTGATATTGAAACGATGAAAATCTGTGTGATGATTAGCTATACAAGTAAAAGATCTGTCATCATGACATTCCTGTAAAAGAGATGTTTCTGTTGAATTCAAAATTAATAACTTCATAAGCTACACATCTTTCTGTTCATTGTTTTCTCAATTAACTAGTATAATTCGAAATTGATTAATTAGGGTTTCAGAACTACAGGAGAAGACCTTTTTCTTTTGGAGTGCACTATAAATTATCTTATAATAGATGGTGATCATTTTGCGTAAAAATCGAACCTGACAAAACTTCTGTTTTGAATGGAACCAAATCTGTATGTCTTCCCTAGGGGTCCAAAGTTTAACTATATTCCCCAAGAGCGCACATATGCAAATTTTTTTTCAAAAAAGATTACTGAAGGACTGTTGTAGTAGGATATAATTCAATTGAACTTGTTTCAGCTCTACCGGTGCGCCCGATCTCACCAAAGGTTTTTATAGCGTTCGTGTTGTTTATTTTTACACGTGTGCGTGTCATTTTTCATTTCTGTGCCGTATTCATGTTATGTCCTTGATTCTTTGTTTTTTCCGATGTTGCTATTGTCCTTGGATTGTTCGTTTTAGACTGGAATCGGTTCTCCCTTACTTCAGAGAAGATCTTTGAATGAAAATTACATCGGACGACAGCAGCAAAGTGCTTGCAAAAGCTCAAAATCGATAGCAACACATCTGAGTATTACAAACAGACATGCCCGATGAACCAAACACTGCTCAAATAATACATATCGTCATTTCCATGCTTGAAACTAAATATCTAACATCTCAACTGATACAAATTATTTGGTTTATTGTCAAAAATAATAGTTTGAGAAAACCGGAAGTAAACGCTCGAGTATTGAAAAAATCACTTACTAGTACAAAACATATCTATTAGCTTAAGAACAAATATCCAACCATTATAAGTCAAGAAATCCTTGCGTTTTATTTACAAATCAAAGAATTATAACCATCAAGTAGTCAAATTAAAATTTGATTCCACCATGTCATTTGTCATTTAAGGGATTCTTACAAATATCAAATAGTTTCCAACGATACAAGTCTAGAAATCTTCCAGCAACATAAAGCTTGAAGTTGAAAATTACAGAAAGCAGTACGGTTATAAATTAATGCAATACAACTCATCGTTTCCAAGCTGAAAACCAGATATCAAATCGCTCCCGCTGAAACAAGACAATAAATCTTAGACAAAATAAATTATTGATGTACAGACAAACACTGAAACCAAAATTCTGAATAATATATGTATCTGGATACCTGTCCCTAATAAAACTTCACTTAACAAGTTAATTTACAGAATGACTCTCACAAGGGAATATTTAACGTACAGATAACGCACAAATCACACCTGCATCAACTTTAATTGTACACGTTAATGTTGACATTGGAAATACAAAGCAGTGCAATGAACTATTACTGTGTTGTTGTATTTTGAACACTAGATTATACTCTAAAAACTTAGACACAGAAGTAAAGATTTAATCTAATACTAGAAAATAGCATGGCCCTACCCAAGGTATATGTGTCTGTAGGACATATATGATTATCCCGCTATGCACATGCGTTTTCATTCGTACGGACTGAAAAGGGCAAAACAATACATCAAGGGGACATGCAAAATATTATTAGGATAAATTTTACTACAAAGAAGCAATTAAGTAACCTCAATTCTTTGAATTTACTCCATGTAAAATAGCTGAAGATAAAACCATTAATACTAGCTAAATTTATATCATGTAAATTTTAGCCCACAGTTGAAACCTTCATTACCTGAACTGCATCTACTCCTTGTAAAAATTTGCCTACAGATGAACTTTTACCTAATTTACTCCACGTGAAAATATACCAAAAGATGCAACATATGTTATAACAATATTCCAAACTAACTGTATATTCAGTTTCCAAATTTCCACAACATATTTCTCTTCAGTACAAATCAATTCAAAAGATTTAGAAGACCATTAACCAAACATTTGTAGATCTTATGTGGTGCAAATAACAAATGTTGTCTACATAGAAATCAAAATTCAGCTAAGGACAAAGCCTTGCATGAAAGAGATATTCCTTAGTTTTCAACGAAATATGCTAAAATTTTCGGTATTGCAAGTTTTTCATATAAAATTGGCTTTTAGGTTAGCAGCGAAGTACTGATTTATGGGTTGATAATTAACAATCCACCAGTATTATTTAACCGAATTTATTCCGAGTGAAAATAAGTCATAGATGAGACTTATACTTACCCGAATTTACTTCATCTGTAAAAGAGTGTATAGAAAAAAACACTATACATTACCTGAACTTACTCAATGTGAAAATTAGCTGACAGCTGTTGTGACATGTTGTATTGCTGAACCTGTTTCAACCAGAAAATATTTGTAGCTGAGTCTTTACCTGTTGGTGACCTGAAATCATAAATAACTTTATACATGTACCAAAATTTCTTTGAATATAGTTTCTGCAGATGTTCATTTCAACTTAGTCTTCAGTGTAGATCAAATCAAAAAATGTTTGGAAGATCATAAGCAACATAATTATTACCTTATATTTCCGATGTTGCTTGATCTCTTGATTATTTTATTACTTAAGATTTGGTTCCCACTTAACTATATTCATACAAACTACATTCAGCTAGGGCCGTATCATGAAACAAGTGTTGTATGTAGCAGTGTAAAAGTCGGCCTCGTAGACATAATCCAGATGACAAAACAAAAGTCCTTATAAGATGTGTACATCAGCAAATGACAAGGTACTCTAAAGGTTATAGTTAACCCTTAATTCAATTTTAACATGCAAGTGAAATTGGTCTTAAAATATCAAATTTTCAAAAACAATAAAAATGTCATTCAATTATATTTTACTTAGCAATAACCCACACATTTAGGTAGTTGCCACTGGTATTAAGTAAGATAGGCGGACTCCTCTGTCTTTTACCATATTATAACATGTGAATATTTTGCTTTTGAATACCCACTTTTTAATATCATATTCTGAAACCATAAACATTTATGAAATTTTGAACAAAATTCAAGAAATGGAAATTAATCCTTCATTCGATTTTCAAGGTTTACATATTTCCATACAAAGTCTAAGAACAGCCTAGAACATGTAGAATATTGCGTCTCCCGCCAAATATTTCAACTGCAAGCATCTTGAATCTAGGGCATGGACCTATTATTTTTTCCTGTTTATTTTCAACCTTTTTAAGTCCTACTAATTCAAAACACTTGTTTCAAACTTTTTCAAACAATTGTTTCATTCTTTGACCAGAATTAAATTATGCATACAATATTTTACGAAAGGATATGGAGCAAATGAACATGAGACCATAACACATAGGTGAACTCCAACTGCTATAACTTTAATGAGCTGTATGGCCATTTCGGAAATTTATTCCTCATCAGCAGCACTAGAACCCAAACAAAGGAAATCCATAATATCATAAAATGTTTAAAATGCATAAATCCACACAAAAGCCGAATAATTAGTATTATCAAATATAGCTAAGGACAAAACTACGATGGAGAAAGTTACAAGTCTTTTTCTTTAATTCTTAAACTTCTGCAAAGGCAATATTCACGATGATTTTTCACTATATTTTCAGGCTCGCGAAGTTCGCGAAAATTAGTTAACAGTAATATTTTTTGATAAGAATGTTAATCATGTATCTTTTTACGCAAAAAAAGGTCAGTTTTCCGTTTTTGAAATATATACGCCTGTATTTATGACAGGATACGTAACTTTTGTAGATTTTTCATTGACTTTGCATTAAGATAAAAAAAACTTTCAAATTTAGCGAAGGAATATTTAGAATTTCGTCAAATTATGCCAAAAGTATATGAAAGACGTATATTGAAATAATAAGTGATGTCCAGTGTTCAAAATTTTCCGAAGTAAAAAATAAAAGTTTCAAAGGTTGGAGACATTTTCAACAATCAGAGGCGATATCATCCTTGACTTATCTTCGTTTGTTGAATGATGAATATTTTATAATGAGTTCTAATAAGTTACCAAAACTGGTATTTTTATTATCGTGAAAAAAAAGGGTTTTTCAGGTCATTCATGATTTATTGTTGGAAACGTGAAAATGATATTATGAAAACAGTCATGACAAAAATACATTTTATAGATGGAAGGCTATAAAACATTTCTTAATGTCTTTTTAGTACATGTGGTTCACTAATGGTCAAAATTTGCCCAATAAATTTGTATTTCAATCTTAGTACACATCAGAAAAAGCGTTAAATCCCACCCGTATTCATAATGCATTCACATGAAATACCAAATAAAAGAAGCTCGATTGAAGCTAAATATGTTTTATACAATAGAGAGTTATGATGCAATTACATAGGGTAAATTTGCTTAGTTTCAGAACTGATGGTAGAAATAACAAATTACTGAAGTAACTGTAAGTTTAATTTCTGCATATCGCAATTTTGACAACTTATGTTATTTGGAATACCTATACCAAATAACTAAACTACTCTAAATTCATTTTCTGGAAGACCATAAAATCGGCTTTGGAATTAGCAACGAAGTACTTACTTTTGGGCTGGTGAATACCTCGGGGACTAACAGTCTACAGCAGAGGCATCGATCCAGTGGAAACAAATAACAAAACAACTAACATACTGTAAATCTGTGGTCATTTCGACAGGGCATTTCGACAACTTACGTCTCTTCAGTGCAAATAAAATCTAATCATTTTTAAAATCTTTGTTTCGCACTTTTTTAAATAAAATTGATTTTCGTTTCAGCACCTAGATACTGACTACTTTGTTGGTTAATACTCTCAGGAAATAAGTCCACCATCAGTGGCATAGGTCAAGTTGTATAAATAACAAAAAAATCCAGTCCAGTTTGGTTCAATTTGAAAATGATTTCAAAGGTGATATTATGCACATTGGTTTTTCATAGGTTCATTTGTAAACTATGTTCTCCGTTTGTGGCAGTGTTTTTGTCAACCCTGATAAAATGAACCACTTCTTGTAAAGGCCCCAAGCATTCATCCTTTCGAGTGTGGTTGAAATATAATTTCCCTTAGGTTTAAATGCTGATATATGTTAAACGATAAAATCCATGTTTTTGTCAGATCCCATTGAAATCAGCATTCTAGTAAACTGTCGTTGATTTCGTTTCCGAATTTATTGAGCTGATAATGAAAATAAAGTTTTTGTCCTTACGTGTGCTCCTATGTTAAGCAATGTTCCTCGCTGAGGCAATGTTTTCAACTGGAACCAAACAAAATTAATTTCATACATACTTCCTATTAAGACTTGTTCCCTTATCTTCAATGGATTCAGAGAAGATGATGAGAATATGATTTTACCTAAATTTTCAAATGTCAACCTATGTTCCGTGCTGGCATAGATGTTTTTGAAATTAGAAATCTTTGTAAAGAACCATGTATGAACCATTCCAATTGAATTAAGATAAATATCTTTCAAGAGTTCTAAGGATGTAGATGAAAGTGATGATTTTCCAACAAGGAACAATGTTAAACTGTGTTTTATGTTGACAGCAATGTTATTCAACGGATTTGGATGAAATTGGCCTTTTTTGCAAGGACCTCCATACATAAATTACTGTAAGGCTAAATAAAGAAGAAGAAATGATTTAAATGCAAAAGGATTGAGTAGGCCGAATCTTCGGATTAAAAACGGGTGCTAAGTGACAGCAAAATCTCACAATGTCGCTTTAGATCAGATGAGCTACATTTTAAAAGCAATAAAAATTCACCCTTGAGTAAATTTTGTAACCCCACTTTGCCAAGAAAGTACATATCTGACGGAACATTCCTTACGTATAATCTTATTGCGAGAACGTGCCAAACTAGAAATGAATGCCTTAAAAATAAGCTAAATATTACAACAGAAATATATTGTGGACAGAAGGATGGACATATGCACAAGGTAATTCCAGTTTATCTCTTTCGAGATGGGCACTACATTATTCCACTATAAGGGGTTGTATTCGAGATCCTGACTGTAACATAAACCAGAGCCTCTCGTTCATTAAATTTAAGTCAAGACCACTTAATTTTATAATAGGCTCAAGTTTTATCCATTATACATTCATTGACTAAAATTTGTCAATCTATGATTTATTATTCTTAAAATACTTGGACTTTACCTTTATTATCACTACCAAAAAAGAATGGACCAAATTGTATATCCCTCTCCGCCCCAAGTGACCAAGAAATAGAAAAAAGAAGGGAAACGGGGAATGTGTCAAAGAGACAACGACCCAAAGGGGAGTAATAACAACTCAAAGCCACCATAAGATCTTCAATGAACGGTGAGAAAACCCCACACCCAACGGCAGGTCGGAGTCGGCCCCTAGAGTAATCAAGTTCTGCGAAATAAACATCATCCTAGACTCCTATAGACATAAAGTAAACTAACTAGAAAAAAGACAAGACACACAAAGGCTTAATAAGTTTCCTGATTTAGGACAGGTGCAAAGTACATCAGCAACATAGTTTCATGACGTTTAAGGCTTTATGACATAACGTTTTCTATACTGTGACGTGGTCTGTTAAAACCTTATACTAGAGCTCGGATATGGTCAATTATACAATGTATTCCACTAATTATATTTTTTACTCTTCCAATTTTTATTATTTAGCCTACTTTACTGTTCTACTAAAATATATAACCCACCCTTGGAACTTATCAGAATCTGTGACTCTATTGTTCCTAATTGATGGTACGGAAAAGTGTTCATCCTCAAATTTTACTGTATTAGGATCAAATTTCAGAATATCTGTAAAATGAAAAAAAATATCTTTAGAATGCGCAGTCGAAATATATCAACACGTAAAAGGCAAATCTAATCATAATTTGAGTGGAAAATCAAATTTCACTATATTTCAACAGTTTATTTCCCTCAACAGTTGAATAAATTACCTAGTAATAGTTACCACACCTCATTGTAATGGAAAAGATAACAGAAAACACCCGCAATATAAAGTTAAAAATATAAAATCACAATTAAAAGTCACAACTGACCTAAAAACTACACACTAAAAAACGCCATGTCCGTTTTAACTTTGAGCTTTACACTATTACATATATGAAAGTCATTTTGCACACTGAAATGTAATAGGTTAGTCATTAGGGTTTTCAAACATTAATCTATAATGTGGAGATAATGAATGCAATCCAACGAGACTGAGCCAAATACTTCTGGTACCGAGTCGAAACCGGAGTTTTACCATGTTTTGTTCATATGGGTTTCAATTTTCTGAACGAGTTCAATGCGGAAACGGTTCATTAAAATTTTATTTTTATACTATATATTTTACGCATTTATTTGGAACATAATATGGATCATTAGACGAAGAATTGAATCATTTTTTGCTGTTTAAATGTATTTGAAAATAATTTTACTATTTGTCATAAAGTTATTTGAACAGATTATTAAGGGTTTCGTATGGAAAAAGCCGAAAATGCGTAAGTTATACTGTAATCCCTTTCCTATTCCTGTTTAAATCCTCAAATCTCCTAAAATATATACATGTATATAGAAAAATTTTTAAAAATCACTAATACATCAAAAATCGAACATGGCACGATCTTTATGGTCAGCATCTTATATTCCAAGTTGAAAACATTTTTAATTTCCATCACAATTTATAATGAGCGAGAGACAAACAGGACAGACACACAGACTGATTTACAGAAGGCAAGCTAAACAACACCTAAGAATAATGCTGCGTAATTATAAGAATTAAAGTAGATATCAGGGAGATGGCATAGATCTTCGTTGAAATGCTCAACAGTGAAAGGACATTCAGTCCAAGTTTCACTGACCATGGTTCATGACACATTTCTTATACTAATTTTCCACCTTATACAAAAATGCAGCCGAGAAAAGTACATGTATTTGTGGCAGAGTAAGCAATTTTAACATAGAGGCATAATTGACGATGAAAACAATAAGATTGGAAAAGAACGAAAAACGAAAACAAAAGAATCAAAAAACATAATTGTAAAAGTCCAGTTATGTGGCAAAAAAACGAAATCAGCAAACGAAAACGAAATCAGCAAACGAAAACGAAAACAAAAGAACGAAAAACATAATTGTAAAAGTCCAGTTACGTGGCAAAAAAACGAAATCAGCAAACAAAAACATGAGACATACACAAAGAATAAAGAATAAACAACGATCTAAAGTGTGAATCCCTACAAATCCCTTTCCTGTATTAAACAGAACACCCTTGAAGCCTTTACGAAGAATTCTATACTCATTTCAATAATTTCTGTATCATAAACTACATGGTAAAAAAGTACAAACCACTGGTTAGAGGTCCCAGTTTCTCTGCTTGTTTGATCAGCTGTGCTGATGTCCAAAAACTTGGAATTCTTGGAAATATCATATCGACATCTTGTGGTGTATGAAATCCCATGTAATTAAGTAATGTTATAAAATGACGATCGTGCAACACTATTTGTTGCTCTTCTGTATATAATACGATTGGAACTGAACTTCCCCTGGCTGAAATAGATAAAAGCTCTAGTTACAAGTCAGAAGTACAGTCTAAACAATTCACCTCTCGTAGATATGGGAGTGGAACTACGGTACTTATTTAAAGAAATAACACCTGATATATTGATTGGAAGAAAAATGTTATGTGATGACCCTGTTTAATCAACTTTGAATGACAAAGGAATAAACATAGTGTTTGGCAGAACACATTTACCTCTTAAATGTCAACACTTGAAGGACTTTTCTTTGTTTACTTGACTTTCTCGGCAGGAAAATAACAATCACAATATGTTTGTCGCCCAATATCTTATATACACACAGTTAATTGAATGTTGGGTGTTATTTCTTGTCTCATTGGGTCTCATTCCTTGCTTAAGATTTTTGTGCTGTATAAATAGTGTATGTGTGTTTTGGGGCATGTAGTGTCTTTGGTCTTCCGTCTTCTGTAGTTCTTGCTTTTGCCGTGTCTCTGGACTATTATTTATAAGCTTATGCTTTGTACCATCTTTATTCTGCAGCCGTTGTTTTGTTCTGGTCAGATATAAAATTTTCGTATTGTGTACGGAACATACTACATTACTTACCGACTTTGAAAGATAAGATATTTGTAATTTTTATTTTATGCCACCAACACATTTATGCAAAACACTCAACAAGGCTGAGCTTTTTCGGAATCAGATTTTTTTTTTCTGGAGGGAGGAGGGTTGAGGAAAATCTGAAAAACGGATATTCTAGTATTTTTGCAGTACAGATTATATAGCTTACACTTTTTGACCCTCGTGTCAGGGTTTTTATTTCTTCTTAATATTCCTATAGTTGAATAGCTCTGTTTGAGTTTGAAGGTTTAACTAGGAAGAAAGGGTTATAGTTGTTATTACAATTTTTATGCATTTAAGAAGTGTCAGGTTTCAAAGTAATAATGGATATATATTACCTGCTTTATATTTTGTTCGGACGCGAAATATATGAATTAGATATAATTACCGACATGAAACATCGCAACTGGTTCTCTGTACACATTCTTTTCATTCTTCCTGCCTAAAAAGATTTTTTTTTAATTACAGTTATCTATATAATGAAGGTAAGGAAACCATTTGTTACACTACTTGAGATCTAAAGAGTATGTCAAAAAATATAGGATTAAATTCCCAATGGGTCAGGCATATTCCGATGTAAATATTTTGAATATTCATACATTGTATATTGTACTTGCGGGTTTAAGGTTATTCCAACACCATCTTGAAAATTTACCATTTCCCTAAATATAAACGGCATTCGTTATCTGGATTTATAATGAAGTAAAATTGATACAAACATGAATGCATGCATCAGAATAACGCAATAACAGCTTGTTATAGTTTTCATACATTCAACAAGTTTTAGGCGTTAAGCGATTTGTAATGGCGAGTAAATCAATTCCCTTTGCGCTTGATTGAAATAACGCATTGTGAATCTTTCTCCCTTAACAAATCGTTTATTGAACGAATAATTTCCTAATCCTACCGAGAGCTGTAGCTAGTGCCGATACCAAGTCCGGCTATCCCGAGTTCCTATCGTTGTCTATGTTTGTCTTTTGTCATTTTATTGTTTTTCATTTGCAGTCTCTGGTGGATTGTGGAATGTGATTGTAATGTTCGGCCACTGTAAGTGTTTCCTGCTATCTTTCCTCATTAATGCAAGTAACATTCTTTCCTAAGGGTGTTCGCTTCTTTATTTGACAATGAAAAGGATTTAAAATATATATGATTTTTATCAGAAAAATTAAATAAAAGAGTACTTTTAAGTTTAGAAAAAAATAAATTCATGATTTCATTTTTTAAAAATATAAGTGATTGAAAATTTTACGGGAAACTGAACTTATCTGAATTTTTCGTGGAATTAACACTAGCGAAGGTTTGACCATAACCAATGTGACATAATAAATAAACTTAAATGAATTATTTACAGAATGCTCATAAAGTTCTGTCAAATGAAAGTATGTAAAATATTCAGATTGTCAATGGGCGAAAAATTGTATGCTTTTGAATGAATAAAACCGGAGGATTCCGAAAATCTGACAAAAAATCTGATCGAACCTCCCATAAGTAAACAGACGTCACAAACGTAAAATTTAAGCTCAACGATTTCAGTGTATAGTCGATAGAAATGAAAATCCATACTAAAAGCAAAGACTTTGCAAGATTATGCTTTGAATAAATCATGATATCCAATGAATGTCAAAATGAGCAACTGACAGTTCGTGTTGGTAGGGTGAAGAAAGTTAAACAAAGGTAGGTATCCAAGACACGGTAAATCTCACACAAGATTAGGTAGTCTCTGACACAGCTAAACCTGTGTGTCAATGACCTTTATCTTGACCTTGGATGATTGAGATTTTCTTGTCTCTTGTCTTTTCTTGTTCTCACATCGACAGTAATTATAAGCTAGAGCAAAAAATTAATGATGTCAGAATCAATTAAAATTATCATGCGATTTATCCAGTTTTATTTGTTGCCTGATTTATTTTTTTACTGTTTATATAAAGAATGAATAACTAGCGATCGCGAGTAATGTAATTTGATTTTAACCAAAACCTTAAATGCTCGCCAATAGTTGACAATGAATTGGAATTGTGACGTCTTATTTTAACGTGAACTTTTGTTATTTTATTTTTTGTGAAAGGCAAAGTATCAAACCCATGAAAAGGTAATATATAATGATCTCAAACCCTTAGATATCTTTTGTCCATCCTTCGAGAAGCCTCGGGAGGGATATAGTATCAAAGCCTGAGGGTTAAAGATCAGCCTTACTCTCGTTTCCCCCTTGGATGGATACTATATGTCTCAACTGCCGGGCGAGGTAAGAATTTCAATTGAAAAAAATATATTTAAACGGCAATGACGTCAGAGTAAGTCGTTACGACATGGAACGCGTTAATAGTTGTGTGATGGTACATAAATCGTGTTTTCCTTAGAAAATTCAATCAACCGTCGTTAAACAGTTGAAATATAGACATCTCAATTAGCCTAGATTAGATTTAAATGATGTTGAAATATTACCCTTGGGAGTCTGAGATTTCTTAATCGTGCAGTTTCAACGTTGTTAAATTATTGCCTAATAGTACATGGCCGAAACCAATTATTTTAAATACTATTTATTTATTTTTCAAACTTCTTGAAAAGGTTTCATTTAGGTCCAATTTCAATTTTTTTAGTGAGTGTCTGTGAAATATGGATGGCATTTGAATATAAATCATCATAACCATAAACCTTATTTTAGTTTCAATAAATAAATGCTGCTTTCCTATCTCTGACACCCAACAAAATACCCTCTGCAAGTTTCATTTGGATCATGAATACAGTTTAAAAGCAATCGCATGAAAATCATTCGTTTCAATGATCCATTTTCTAAATGAAAATACCACATTTATTAAAATTTTTTATCTAATTTTAGTCACTGTGACCTTGAATTTTGGCTCTTTTTCTCCAAACATCCTGCGGATTAGTCCTCTTCTGGTACCTTACAATATATATGAATAAGTTTAAAATTGAACTTAATGTAAACTTTCAAGTAATAACTTAGAATACATCTTTTTCTGGAATCATTTATAATCGCTTTGCCTTATACTTTGATCTATTTTCTTCAAAATTTATCGACTTTTTTTATCTTTTAGTGTCAAATAGCATAGCCAAATATTATTTTTAACCTGTTCATATCACCAAAAACCAAAAATCGAAATGAAGTTTTCGGTCACCTTGGCTTTAATCTTTTAACTACTTTAAAATAAGTATTGTCTCCCAGCATTCCCTGAATTATATCCATAAAGCAGGATACGCATCTGGTTAAATGTTCAACATCACATTTTTATCAACATTCTGTTTCTGTTCTTTGAGTTCAAAGCGTGTTTATCTTGTGACGTCTATATTGTTAAAATTGTATCAAAAATCAAATCAATATTATTGCGTGTATATCCTTTGATATGGCGTGTACATGATATATGCTCAAAATTATTTATGTAAGTTTATACCAGCAGTTATCTTGGATAAAAGGTTCACGAACAAAGTTATCGTTTGAAACATTTAGGTCATGTTCATCTTTACAGATGCGAGATTAGAAGACCACGATAGAAGCCATGTTAAAATAATAGCTCTCACAACAAACTTGGGTTCAAGTTATCTAACAGAACCTACCAAGTTTGATATAGGCTGTCTCACAAAGTAAAGTTTGTATCCATTTGAGATTGTCCTCCTGATTTTTCTCTTTAAGCGACTGTACACACCAGTTTATAACATCTTGATTTTGGCTGTATTCCTGATCAATGTCTTTTTTCATACCATACAAAGCCTAAAATGATATTCGAATATGAAAGTTACTTGTTTGCTGAATCTACGGAAGATACTAGAATTATGATTTATGAGGGATGAACTGTGTGTAAATTTATTATTGTATTGTTCCTGTACTGATTTTTTTTTTAACTTTGAGATCTATGTTTTTCGCTTTGACTTACTGCATCAGTATTTGTAATTTGAATTTTGTCATTAAGGTATTTAATCTTCACGTTCTGGTTTTCTCAAAGAAAAAAGCTAGTTATAAAAAACTTAATTTTTGATTACCCCAATTTAAGAGATACTCATTAATTCAGTTTAATGTAATATCAGTATCAGAATTCTCATTTGAATTGTAAAATCTACTCGCAAGGTATGATATGCAAAATTAGAGTGCAGTAATTAGCTATGCAAGGATGATTAACCTAAATTGTGTTACTTAATATTGTTGACAGGGTATTATTACTAAACCAACATAACATCTCTAACACGGGGTAGCAAATTTGAAGAAGGCCTATTGAATTTTAAATTCTCTGGACTAGTAAAATTTGAAGCATTGAAAATATCTGTTAATGTATTAATGCTGCTGATGAGAGGTTACTCCTTGAATCACGTGTACAGCATAACGAAAATTACTGTTTTTATGCTACTTCGGTATTTTTTGTATTCCAAACATTACATGCACTTCAGGGCTAGTGGGTTTAGGTTTCTAGGTTTCAGGGCTAGTGGGTTTAGGTTTCTGTACTACCTTATGTCTACAAAATTAAAAAAAAAAAAAACAAACTTTTTTTTAAGCAAAGCATGTTGTTTTGTTAAGATTTCATATCATTTGATATCTATCAGATTTTTTTTTCAAATATTCTTATATTATATATTTTTTTCAATATTACCAACACTCGAATCTTTGTTTTAAGTGAAAAAGGTTGACAATCTTTCATGATATTGTATATCACTAGTATTGCTGTGATTCTTCAGTTATTTCCTGTATAGTTATATTACAGAGTTATTTTTAGAAAAGATGCACTTTACTTTCTTGTTTACTAAAGTATTCTGAATCACTGACCAAACCATTTTCATGGACTCTTGACCAAAACTGGAGAGGAAAACAAAATAGTTCTGAGAAAAATAATAGACATAGGATTCCTTTTGAAAAAAATAAGTAGAAAATACAAAAAAAAAGAAATGCTAATAGACATCATTAAACTTACAGAAGATGTCATTTAAGCAATAACAGTACATTATTTGAATACCCGAGCGCGTCAATCGTAGATTTGACGGTCAAAATGCAGTTTACAGGCGCCGCGTAGCGGAGCCTGTAAACTGATATTTTGACCGTCAAATCAAGATTGACGCCCTCGGGTATTCAAATAATGTACTGTTATTGCGATTGTAATGCAATTATAAACCATTAATCGATTTCATGTTCTATTTTTGACTTGTGTATTTGTAATCATAGAAGGAACCAGACTAAAAAGGGAACATACCATGTCCCAGGTGTGTAGATGGTAGAATTGACGGTCAGTTCTAACCAATCAAAACTTTCGTTATATAAATGTTGCATTACAATATTCATTAAAAAGGCCTTAATATTACACTCAACGTTTTACAATCATATTTTTCTGTATCAATAAAGATAATCCTTTTGAAGTCAATCTGATTACCGTTCTGGACTATTAGTTTCAGAGAAGAAGATCTTTGAATGTATTTTCTATAGGGTGAAATATTTAAATATGTTCTCCGCTCTTGGCAATTTTCACTTAGCTAACAACCTGCCAGATACCTTTTGCAGAAAGAGACCATGAATCATTGTGACTAGGTTTAGTTCTAATTGGACCTGTAGCTTCTAAAAGCTATTTTCCCCGCTGATGAAAAGCTTTGATGAGGATCAGAACGGTGGATACCTTTTTGAAGCGATCATCTGAGGACAATTGTGACGTTTTAAATGACTTTTAGTTTCTAAGAAAAATAACTTTGAATGCATTTTTTATAGGTTACAATGGTAATCTATATTCCCATTTGTTGGCCATTGTGGATGAAATAATTACGTGCTGAATACCTTTCATACACTATCTAATGACCATTGTAACGAAAATTGGTACAAATAATACTTATAGTTTCCAAAAAAATGTGTTTTAATGAAAGTATACAACTTGCAGACGACAAGCGATTGAACACTGAGTGATGGCAAAACCTTATCCTGTCTAAAGCAAGGGAAGCTCATACTGGTGTTATAATTCCAAATCATAGCTGAACACCTACGATATGCCGTTTGTGATTCATAATACCCGAAATGGGATCAATTAGAAAAAAAACATACAAAACTGGACTTTGCAATTTAAATACATGTAACAATGGAAAATTAAAACTAGCTTCTTAGTCATGTAAAATAATTCATACCTTCTCTGCCGTGACAGCTATACCAACATCGCCTAATTTCTGTGCGATTTTATCTACCATACAATCATTGTCTTGCAGCTCAGAATGCAACAGCAAGTCGTCCATATCTGTTAAGTCTTTGGAACATGTCCTACCTTTTCCTCGGGTAGCACTAAATTATAGTTACTTATTCATGAATTACGATCGACTTGTATATCTTAACTCTTTACAACTGTGTCATCTCAAATTAAGAAAAAGACTTTTCATTCTCTTTATATGAGTATACGGTAATAAAAGTTTTACTTCTTGATGACGGCTTCATGTTATTTATGTTTTTTCTGCTTGAAAGTGATCCATTTTTTACATAGTTTAGATTATTGACCAAACCTCATAAAGGATCACATATATACCATTTTTAATAAACCATCTTTCAAAGTAAGGTCATCAGAGTAATGATCTTCATACCCTCTGTTAAAGGAATGAAATGTCTTTGTTTATATGATACCTTTATGTAGGTTTACTGTCTTGTGATGGGTTGAGTAACATGCGTCAGTTCAGTCTAACAAATGGATGAATATCTAATATAACTCTCTGCGGAGAGAAACATTGTTTATGCATCAATGGGCAGAGGATCTTCCTTGCTCATTGTTCAAAGATTTTTAAAATTCAATACCGAAATTCATTCTGTATAAATAAATAACGACATAGGTGAGAGGCTAATAGACAAGAGTATTAGTCCTAAATGAGTTGCTGACCAAATGTTGTTGCTTTATTGGCGATCTACCATCTAATTTGGTCACCATAGAAAAAATGTTTATTATAAGATTTATGGGAAATGCATACAACGATATACTTCAAAAGAAACCGTTGAAANNCAGAAGACGGAAGACCAAAGACGCCACATGCCCACAAAACACAAGAGCATTACATATACAACACAAAATACTAAAGCACTAACAGTGTGAACTTGCAAAAAAAAACAGGATGATATCAGGTTCTCAGGAAGGGTAAGCATGTCCTGCTCTATATGCGCTACAAAGATTGCACTAAAGACAGAGTTGCTGACCAAGCGTTGTTATTTCTGCAACTGCTAAATGTGTTTTAACCAAACTTTGAATCTGTGCATGAGTTTCAGTTTCTTGCGATCGATGTTATTTCATATGCTCTGATATTTAGATCGTTCGAATGTTGGATTTCATCAGCACTAAAGAGACACAATTTGTCAAAATGGCAATCTGAAGAACTTAAACGAACTGTCATTACAGTATTTGTGCTCTTTTGTGCTCTTTTGTGCAAAGTTCTATTGTTTGATATAGATATTTTCTATTCCCGTTGAAAGCATCATCAAGATATCGTTATTCGTGTATGGCTGAAATATTTCGATAGTTATTGTTCAGTTTAATGTTATATAATTTTCCCTGTTGGAAAACAGGCATTTTATTTTTGAAAATATAATAAAATATGATGTCATCCTTTATTTAAGGAAAAAATTGAAATTTACAACTTAAGGAATATACACAGGATTTTATTTAGAAAATGAATATTTAATGGAATAACTTGAAAACCTTTTTGGGATTTTGTTTATAATTTTCATACTGTTTTTTGAAACCATAATTTTGATAGCAAATAAAGAAATACCGAAGTTTCTGTAAATTTTAGATTCTGCATATGTCAATTTCTACAACTTATGTCTCGTCAGTGCAGATCAAATCCAGATATTTGGAAGACCATTTACCAAAATATGCACAAAAGCTGATAGAAAAAAAATAACCAGTCGGATCTAAATGAATGGCCAAAAACAACTAAGGACAGAGCTATGCACTAGGGTGATACTCCTAAATTTTTTTTACAAAAAATTCAAGAACTCGATTAGTGAATATCCTCGGGGACAGACAGTCAACCAGCAGAACAATGGCAGTATAATACAAAGAACCAGATTACATAAATCAAAGTCCAGAGACAAGGCAAAAGCGAGAACGTCAGAAGACGGAAAACCAAAGACGCTACACAACCACAAAAATAACACTTCAAATACAACAAAAAAAATAATGCACTAACAGTGTGATCTCTAAAAAAGAGGCATCGGGTAATCTCGAAGGGTAATGATGTCCTGCTCTGTATACAGCACCAGTCACAATGTCAGTAGGTCAATCCAGGGCTATGTCAGAATCGGTATGTTAAATCCGGAAAGACGTGAATCAAGCTGAAAATATTTTCGTTTGAGACACAGACTTTTCATATCTATCCATAATGTCGTAGTGATGGCCATGGAATTTCTGAAGGGACAAAAATAACAACGGATAAACACAGCCCTGACTCAGTACCTTAAATGACAATGCTTTTTTTCTCTTTCCACAAAGTCACTGTATGAACTACAAGCTCTACAGCAACGGATTAATTGTGAAATGTACACTCCATATGCTGGGGAAGCATCGACCCAGTGGTAATAAAGAACAAAATAATTAAAAAAAAATAAGAGCAATATTTAATGAATTTTTATTTCCTTGTTAATATCCATATAAATTATCTCCCGTGCGTTTTTCTGTTTTACCTTAAAACCAGTACCAGGTTTAAGCTCTATGTTTATCGGTACATTTTCAAATGAAAATATTTTTAAAGTGTGAGGAGCAAGACTAATATACTTTCAAATTCTCTTAAACCAATAAATTATTTTGGTATCCATCTAAAACAGATGTATACAAAGCCTAAATGGAGAAGGAAAGAACAAAAATGGGTGATAAATACCCAGTATACAGCCTTAACACCAATCTATCAATCGATCCAAAATTTAACATTGCAATGATGAACGTTGCTTAATAAGAAAAAGAAGGGAAACGGGGAATGTGTCAAAGAGACAACNACCCTAAGGGGAGCAATAACAACTCAAAGCCACCATAAGATCTTCATAAGTCTATCTCATTATCAGACATTGTTTTACCTTTTATCAGAATTTGTTTCCCTCATATCATAAAGTTTGATAGCTGCCAGTACAGGATTGTCTCTGGCAATTGTCATAAATGTGTTCAACACATACTCTGTCAGATCATTCATTTCCTGTAAAAATAACAAAAGTCAACTATACTGGCTGCTATTACAGAACTGTCTCTTACAACATTTATAAATGTAAAATATAAAATAAGCTTGCTGGCAGTACAGGATTTTCACTTGACCAGTCGAAAAAAATGTGTTTAACTTACACCATGTCAAATCATGCATTTTCTATAAAAGTAACAAAAGTCAACAAAATAAGCTAACAGAATAGGATTTTTTCTTGCAAGATCATAAATGTCTTTAACACATACTATGTTCTAATAATGGTTTCATATTAAATACCAACAGTATCAGTTGTCATGGCATGATTACATGTCTCTGGTAGTCATGAATGTGTTAAACAAAATAAGTCGTCAATACACGATTGCATTTCTGAAGCACAACAGACAATAAATAAGAGTCAATGATATTAGCTTCAAATACGCGATTACATGTCTGTACCAGAAGTCGAAATGTCACATACTCTATTATTCAATCATTTCCTGTACAAATAACAAAATTTAAACAATAGAAGCCGTCAGCACGCGGTTGATATCTGTAGCACGTCAAACATGCGTTTAACGAATACTCTACCGAATCCATCAATTCCAATTCCTTGTTACATATGACCGGGATGAGTATATATTTTCATTGTCTACCACCTTTCAATACCAATTACCGTTGAGTTACTTCCAGCAAATACTGCAATATAAGGGGAGGTATTTCGGTTTAACCGCTTTAACCCATTTTTTATTGAAATACCTGTCCCAAGTGGAGACAACTGCGTTTAACATTTTTTCTAGTGATTTTGAACCTATTTTGTCTTTTTGACCTTCAGATTCAGACTCCAAATAATTCTGGTCGAAAATTTGATTTTTACTTTCATTATCTGTAAATATAACTCAAGTCAACAACAGCTGCACGTACACGATCACGTGTCTCTAGCAACAGTCAAAGGAAAGAGTTTCATATGGCACCCCTTTGGTCGACGGAATAAACATAGAGATACATAGTGGGGTTGCCAAAAGGAACTCTTGGCAAATCGATTATGTGTTTAACACAAACTCCGTCTTTTAATTACAATCCTGGACCAAAATCGATCTTCAATCCTGCACAAATACGGTCAAAACAGTGCAATTCCAATCCTGTACATAAACAAATATTTAACTTTGGGATTTTTTTGTAAATCGGTCACATATATATGCAAATCCGGTCAGAGTGAATTAAGTTGATGTAAATGTTTTATATGAGTCCTTTTCCTAATATTCATGGTTTTAAAATATGTAAAAATTGGAAAATACAAACCATCATCCGCTTCAAACTGAATTGCGTAGATACAATGTTAAATCAACAAAGAATAAACAATCTTAGGTACATACTAATGATGTCAAAAAAACGGATACCTATATGACAAGAAGTTTATTTTGTTCCAATCAAAGCGCATCGTCTACTCAAATAACATGAACATTTCTTCATGCCTACCCGTTTTTGAATATCGTCCATTATCTGTCCAATCCTACCCACGTACACGACGGTGAAGTTAATTCTTATTCTTCGTTCCATATAATTATATATTATCAGATTAATGTATGTATTCGTCTTTACTTCAACAACGTTTTGGTAGTATAGTTTATTTATGTTCCCGTGCTACTTTATAAACATCAACAAATGAATTTGTATCAGAATAAATGTAATTTTAGATAATGATGGTCATTTGGAGTTTGGTGAATACTCGTTTGAGGTCGTGTTTTTTTATGATACACGTTCGAAATAAAATAGCTTTTTTTCTTGCATTGCAAACCTTCAACTGTCCGTATTAGTTCAATCAAGGAATTGTAACTTACCATATGTACTCTGGATTTCATTATGAGACGGCAGACACTTTAATTAGTTTTTACTGCTTTTCACAAAATACAAACAGTGAAATACTATGAAACATATTGAATATATAACATATAAAGTTAATATAAAGTTAAAAATTTTACACCTCAACACCATCCTTACTGCGATTCCCTTCATACTTTGAAAAGTGATTTTTCATGAGACATACCTAGCCGGGTCGAACCTGGCAGATTTGCCCTGACTAATTTGTACTCCACCTAGCCCTTGCGCCATAGCCAGCATAGGTCAGGATACCAGGCTTGAGACATACCGTGTGTACTGTAAATTCAAAATTAGTTGACAAAACATTTACCTCATTCACTACATAGAATTTAAACACAGGTAGATCAACACATATACATAAAAATATATTTAGGAATTACACCTACCGTAGTGACATAATTTTTTGAAGAGTCCACTTCCATTAATGATTGTATGATCGGCACTTGTAGTAAAGCGTCTATTTTTTCACAGTCTCCAGCCATATGATGCATCATGGTAAAAATACATTTGTTGACAGAAAAACTGTTTGATTCAAAGTTTGTAAGCAGGGTCCCATACAAGTTCATTATATCTCGTGTTCCAAACCTAGAACAAATGCATTACAAATATTAATTTCAAATACTATTTTAATACAATAAAACCCTAGTTATAAAGCCCACCTCCCATTCCTTCACCACCTAACCTAACGTAACGGTTTTAGATAGTCCGTTTAAAGTAGTGTACTTTTGTGTCGGTATAAATCTCCCTCGATCCTATCGATAAAACAAGTATAATGCCGAACATGAATGGAAAAATGGTCGCATTCCGATGAGGTTCTACCGCACTTTTAGTATTATGAACAATTTTTGTCTTCTGACAATTTTTTTATAAAGTATTCAGAAGGGTTTCTGAGATTAGCTTCGGTAAAGTTTTCAGTATAGATTCTAAGAAGGAAAATCCCACAAAAGCTATAAAGGTGATTACTTTGTTGAAGGGATTATAAAGATGCGTTTTTTAAAATTACGCTGCCTATGCCTATCCTTGGGTATTCACCAGCAAAATAGTCTAGTACTAAGGTGCTGGAATTATTTGCAGCTCTCACTATCCAGACACTGTAAAAAGAAAATTAAGGAGCAACTCCCTCCTTGAAAGCTTTGCATTAAAACATTTTTTTTTTGCAAGTTAACTAAAGAGACATATTTTGTCGAAATAGCCTTGTACTGAAACTAAATGCTTTCGATTTTGTTAAGTTTCTCCTGACTACGATTAACTTTAACCATGCTGGACGACTTGAATTACTATTATTTTAGCTCACACATGAAAATCATTATTCTTAAATGGAATCATTAAAATATTATTGTGAAGAAATATTATCATATGTGGTTTGAATTGACCAAAATAGTTTCAGACCTTTTCTTCATTAGTTTAACCTTTTTATTGTGGACATCTTGAATGAGGTGTTGACCCATGTGATACCGAAATCTGGAGAAACCAAAAATTAAATTGGAACGAAAGACCACTGGGCGGGAGGGCAAATGCGTCAATACGAAAAAAAAGCAAAACAGCAAAAAATAAGTTGAAAATTATAACAAGAAATCGATAAGAAAATGTTTTGAATTAAACTCCTTGGACGATTCCTTTTAAAAAAAATACTCAACTCCACACCTCAAGTAGTTTCAGCTTACTTTTTAGATTTTAGCTACCTTGCTTTCAATGTCTTATTTCACAAACAAAACTACTTTATTGTTGTGTTGTTAGTGCTTGAGCTTTGAGTGTTGCATTTGTTGTGTTCGTGTGTTTTGTCGGTGTTGCGTCTTTAGTCTTCTGTCTTTGGGTGTTCTCGTTTTAGCCTTGTCTATGGACTTTGATTAATCTTATCTAGTGCTTTGTTCCTTCGGTATTCTATTGTCGTTGTTTTTGAAAAAATGCCTACTTAAGACTTTTGTAATAATGTTTGGTTCTAATAGGCCTAGTGGTTTCATAGCAAATGAACTAACAATATTTCAAATATGGATCCATATGATCCAATTCTTTACTATGTTTCAATGGTTGTCATCTTGCATGACGCATGGACACCAGGTATGCTTCAAATAGGCATCCAGGTTTTCGTAGGAAACGATCTTTCATTATTCCCATTTTATATAATGTTATATTATGATTCCTGAAGTTGGGAACTTGAACGAGGTGCCCCATATATTTTAAGGTGCCCCACATATTTTAAGGTGACCACTGAATATTATATTTTGACAGAACGAGGTAGTTGTCTGGCATCATGGGACATATAATATACCCGCTCAACTGTCAATGTATGAATAAATAGCAAACTAGATGAGTAATAACTCTGGAAAGAGGAGATATGTTACAACTCGCCATACTTGAGCTACTGACCAAATATTACATTATCACTATATAATCAACCGAAAAATACTGAACGAAATTTTCAATATGTGAACACAATGGCAAAAAATAGAGTAATCGGAAAACAGGAACAAAATGAGTATCAGATTTTTATACTTCGTAAAAATATCACCTCTCCTAGGCCTACTGATCTTGTTTACTGTATATCCCTCAGCATACTACAGACTGTAAATGTTCCAAGTATATAAAAATTAAATCTTGTTTTAAATAAAGATTTTGCGGCCAATTGAGAGAACACCAATTCTGTCATTTTGAAAACTCAAAAATAGCAATAATGCATAGTAAGCAATTGTTTTTATGCGGTGCAAATTCAAGTGTGGCCTCAAAACCAGACCGAACCCAATTCGAGCTGTTTAGCTGTTCTTGTAGTGCATGTAACCATGTGTGCAAATGTGAAAAAAGATTATCTAACATTACTGAAACAAAAACTTGTAACTTTTGAAAAACAGAGCACACTGAAATTAGTAAAAAGTCCCCATCAAAAAGCAGGGGTGTAATATCATCTGATTAAATACCAGGTTAGGTAATGGTCTCTGGTACTTCAATCATACTTTTGGGTATACTAGTATATCCGTCATACTGCTATAAAGTGTTGCTTAGTTTCATAGTAAATAAAGAAGGGAACGAATTGAAACATCTTCAGGGGCTATCAATAACTATAAATTAAATAAATTTGGCTCTTAAATTTTTTTTTTGGCATTCAGTAGATGTTGATTATTTTGGCCAATGGAAGAACAACGGTAATTTAAAATATTTTCACGCTTAAAATCACAGGGAAAATTTCCATCCATATAATACAACGAAGTTTTAAAAAAAATTGATAACCACATTCGTTTCTACTTAAAGTCCTTCTGAATTAAAATGCAATGCTGATTTTAAGCTCACCTGACACAAAAGGTCAGTGTGAGCTGTTGCCATCACTGGGCGTCCGTCGTCCGTAAGTTTTTCACTTTTTCATATTCTCCTCTGAAACTACAGAAACAAATTCAATCAAACTTTACAGAAATAATGTATGGATGGTCTTTAACAAAGTCTTTTACAAAAGTTGCTCATTTCATTCACATTCTGACAAAAACATGGCTGCCAGCGTGGAACTTAAAGTTAACATTGGACCATATGGGGAAAGTCTTATTTTAATCTTCTCCTCTGAAAACACTGAAGCAAATTCAATTAAACTTTACAGCAATAATATATGGATGGACCTTTACAAAGATTGCTCGTTTTGTTTCAATCCGACAAAAAACATGGCTACCATTGCAGAACTTAGTTTTGACATGGGACCTAATGGGAAAAATCACATTTTCATCTCGTCGAAAACCACTGAAGCTTATTCATCGAAACTTTACAGGAATAATGTATGGAAGGTCCTTTATAAAAATTGCTTATTTTGTTCTGACCTGATCAAAACATGGCAAAAATTGGACCCTATGGGAAAAATAACATTTTCATCTTCTCTCCTGAAACCACTAAAGCAAAAGTAAGAAAAGTTCACAGGAATGGTTAATTTAAGGAACTTTGCAAAGATTAATCATTTTGTTCCGATCCAACCAAAAACATGGCTGCCAGTATGGAACATAGTTTAATATTGGATCCTCTTGGAAAAATCATATTTTCATCTTCTCCCCTGAAACCTATGAAGCAAATTCAACAAAACATATGGATGGTCCTTTACAAATATTGCTTCTTTTCTTTCAATCCGACAAAAAACATGGCCGCAAGCGCGGAACTTGGTTTTAACATTTGACCTAATGGGAAATTTTATATTTTCATGTTCGCGTTGGAAACCACTAAAGTTAATTCCATCAAATTTTATAGTTATGATGTCTGGAAGGTCCTTTACAAATATGGCTCATCTTGTTGCAATCCGACAAAAAACATGGCTAGAAGCAAGGACCTTGTTTTTAACATCGGACCCTATGGGAAAATCACATTTTAGTCTTCTCCTCTGAAACCACTGAAAGTAATTTAACCAAACTCAATAGGTTTGGCGTATGGAACTTCCTTTACAGAGATTGCTCATTTCATTTTGATCCGACAAAAACATGCCTGTCAGCGTGGAACATAGTTCAAATTGGACCCTATGGGAAAATCACATTTCCATTTTCTCGTCGGAAACCACTGAAGCTAATTCAACCAAACTGTACAGAAATGAAAGGTCTTTTACAAAAATTGTCATTTCATTCCGATAAAATCAAACATGGCTGCCAGGGCGGAACATTATTTAGCATTGAACCCTAAGGAAAATCGCATTTTCATCTTCTGGTCGGACACAACTGAAAGCTAATTTAACAAAACTTTACGGGAATGGTGTATTTAGAGTCCTTTACAAATATTGCTCATTTCATTCCAACCCGAAAAAACATAGCTGCCAGCACGGAACAAATTTATCACTGGACCCTATGGGAATGGATTGAAGGTTCTTTACAAAGATTACTTATTTTGTTAAGATCTAGTCAAAAACATAACCACCAACAGGAAGCTTAGGTTTAACATTGGACCCTACGGGAAAAAAATAACATATTCATATTCGCTTCTTAAACCATTGAAACAAAGTCAACGAAATTTTACAGGAATGATTTAAGAAAGGTTCATTGTAAATTAAACATTTTGTTCTGATCCGACAAAAAACATGGCTGTCAGCGAGGAACATAGTTTAACATTGGACCCTATAAGAGAATAATCATTGTCAGCATCTCTTCTGAAACTATTGAAGGGAATTCATCATGTTTATGTTAACTGTTTAGAAAATGATATATCGAAGTTTGTTGACAAAGATTGCTCATTTTGCCGGACTCGACAAAAACATGTCTGCCAGGCTCGAACATTATTAACATTGAACCCTATCGGGAAATCTTTTTTTTCTGTTCTTGTAAACCATTGAGGCAAATTCTACCAAGCTTAAGAAGAATGACATTTGTGAGGTCCTTAACAAAAATTGCTCATTTCGTTCTGATCGGACAAAAAACATGACCTCAGCATTGAACATAATTTAACATCGCACCCTATGCAAAAATCATCATTTTTGTCTTCTGCTCTGAAGCAAATTTAACTAAACTGCATTGGAATCATGTATGGAAGGTCCTTTACAAAGCGTACTGATTTCAATGGGATCTGACAAAAGCATTGGTGCCGTAGAAGAACGCAGCTTATCAAAGAGACATAGCATTTGCATAGCTCAGAAGCATTTTGTCAGGCGAGCGTTAAAGGCTCAGTCCTTGAACCTCTTGTTTAGTTATAGCCTTAAAGAGTTAGGTTCTCCGTAAGTTCCATTAGCAGATAGTTAATACAATGGAAATGAAATTAAAAGTATATGGTAAATGTAAAACCTAGACCCTTTGCCTCTTCTTAAAAGTATATGGTAAATGTAAAACCTAGACCCTTTGCCTCTTCTTAGCTTGAAAATGTATGAGAATTAGAAACAACAACTTACATATTTAGGTGTCCAACTATATCAAAGTCTGTCAAAGTCCAACCATTTCTGTTCCATGTATCAAGAAGTTCAAGAAAAGAATGATTTGTCGTAACCAAATCTTCAAGGAGACAAAGACTAGTGTCCTGTGTTTGGAATGTTTGAAAATGTCTCAGCATCAACACAAACATCATTCTGAAGTCTGTTATATTTGCCAAGCTCTCTGAAATTACAATGCAAATATATCTTATGTGTTATCGTCAGGTAACCGATGATAAATATGGAATTCAAGAATTTCGAGCTCTGTTGTTATAAACAAAATATAAATACATGAATACATCAAGTCTGAACACTTATTAATACATCACTCTTCAGCTAAGGTTTATTTGTTTTAAATCTGTTTATAGCGCTCCAGGTCAAGTTGTCGAAATAGTCAAATTTGGAAATTAACTTTACTTTGTTACTAATAACCACTGGGTCGATGACTCTGAGCGTGAAAAGTTAGACACTGGTGGTATAAAACAACCCAGTAGCCAGTACCTCGATGCTGCAACAAAAACTTTCATTTTTGGTTTAAGGATTTCGAAATGTTTTGATTTGATCTGCACTGAAGAGACATAGGTCGTCAAAATGCGTATATGCAGAAATTAAATTCACAGTAACTTCGGTATTTTGTTATTTTGAAAAACTTGCAATTTCAAAAGTAAATAAATGTTTGCTTAAAACTAAAGAGTGTGTCTCGCTTATTTTGGATTTTCATTCAGATTGGTTATTTATTCTCTATCAGGCTTTACAAACTTAGAATTTATGGTGTTCTACATTTTTGATTTGATCTGCATTGAATAGACATAGCTGTCAAAATCGCCATATGCAGAAACTTTATTTAGGTTCCTGAAAGTTTCTAAATAGAAAGAAACTTACAAGCCATTTTACTTTTCACAATTTACATCATATATGTTTGTAACTTGATAAATTTAAAATGACAAGTTCTAAAATAGGTGAAATAAGCCTAAAAATAAGTCTTTCCCTCTACAACTAAAGTTTGTTTTTCCTCTATCGGATTCGCCTTAACTACCGGAGTTGACATGTTCAACACGGCGGGTGTCTTATAAGAAGCAGGAGATGCTTACTCTACCGGTACACCTGATCTCACCCATGGTTTTTATTGGGTCCGTGTTGTTCATCTGTATGTGTGTCTTCGTTTTTCTTTTTTGTCCCGTAGTCAAGTGGTGTCGCTGTTTCTTAGTGTGTCTGATTTTGCCATTGTCCATGGATTGTTCGTTCTTTTGATTGACGGTTCGGTTCTCACTTACTATATTCAAACTTGCTTAAAGCTTGAAAATAGAAATGCATGCACATCATTACATGGTAAAACAAAAAACATTAAACTGGCGAACTGTTGCGTTGACACAAAACAATAGTGAAAATGATAAAGTTAAACTCAAAATTTGGAGCTACTAGTCTTTTAATCTAAAATTGGTGGGACCTAGTTGCGTATTCAGGATATACTGATAAGTGATTACGAACTGAAATCAAATATCAAACTACTTACTCTGTAAGCTAGACAAGTATTCAACATCACAGCTTTCAATATTTGTAATTGCAGAATATTTTGATAATGTCTTTAGGAGCTCACTTATTGCACTTATTGTCATATGAAGCCTAAAAAGTAATAAGAAAAAAATATAAATCAGGTTTGCGTTTTGTTGAAGACTCTTTAAAATCATTTAGTGAAATTTGGGTGCATAATCTCACTTGAAGTTAAGAATGAGCAGGAAATTAACAAACACAGAATAACAACACAAGAATCTTTTGGGAGCCAATATTGCTCACATGGCTTCACGTGGATTAAGCGACCATGTGTTCTACCGGATATATGATCGAGCTGAAGGCCAACACACCAGAACGAAATGAGCAATTTTTGCAAAGGGTCCACCCTGTATATATATTCCTGTAAAGTTGAGTTGAATTTTTTTCAGCAAGTTCGGAATTATTTATCAAAATATGATTTTTAAAAAGTGTGTAATATTCAATTATGTAATGTGGTCATGTTTTTGAAGGATCCAAACAAAATGAACATTTTTTGTAAAGTCTAGAGTGCAATGCTTAATTATTTTCCGTGCTAGAGGCCATGTTGAAGAGGATCAGAACGACACAAGGACTTTCAAAAAATGCCCTCAGTACATTATTTCACTATATTTTGTTCATGTATATCTTTAGGAAGTTAAAAAAAATGATTAAAAAATGAAATAAGAGTTTCTGTATGACATCATTTGATAAAGATAGTCTGAGAATCTAATCAATTTTTGTTCAGTAGTTTAAGAGGCATCTTTGATGCAAAGTCTGACGAACAGGCATATGGACAGACACAACGAACACATATACCCCGCTTTTCCAGATGAACTGTTTTCTAAAGTTGATGATCGTGGGCTGAGTTTGGTTGCCACACTAAAATCCAAGTGCTGGAACATGCAATTGCAATTGCTCAAATAGTCTAAAACGCCAGGTAAGCTTAAGTGGGAGAACATGAATTTATGTAAAACCTGCCTTTTGGAAATGATTATCGTATCCTTTTCTTTTTTGCTTGCAACCAACAGTTGCTCTACTAGATCTACTACTTCATATGCCAAAAAACCAAACAACTCTGGTGTCAGAACCAATCTGTAATAAAAAAAAGGTCAAACTATATTAAAGTAAACAAATATGAGAAAGTGCACACAAACATTCATAATAATCTATTTGTTGAAATAAAAAAAATAACACTTTGCCGGTAGTTTGCTTATAATCATTAAGCAAATTCAATGAAAGAGTGATTCTATTTAAATGTAAAAATGACAATTTTTTTTTTTTTTTGCGGGGGGAATAAAAAATATAGAAATTAAACGATTAATAACTGTTGTACTTGCTCATGTGCACAGTTACTTTTTTGACTTCATGCATGTATGCAAAGTAAAATTATCTTACTATATACAGTAATTGAGTAATGATTCGGACGAAATTTGAATGCAAGTCGTACCATGCAAAAAAAACCTGAGACTTAGTTTTGCCTGTTGTATTTTAATGCATACAGTAAGAGAAATATGGACTAGAGAAGATAAGCAGAAAATGTAGTTAAGAGTGACCAAATTTACCTGGATGTTGACCTTCCAGAAATGATGCATGCTTATCATACACAGTGGTTACGTTTGAAATAGTCTATGTACTTCTATTAAATGCAAGTCGATCAAGTTGAAAGTTAGTTGACTCTTACTTGAAAAATAACAGAGATGTGACATTTTATGAAAATCTGAATGTAAGGAAATCAAGCAGAAAATAATCGTTGACGCGACCTAGTTTTCTTGGAGACTGGACGTCGTCTGAAGATGAAAATACGTGAAAATTTTTATTACCTTCCCTGCATAGTTTCATGGACATCCTCTTTCTTTAAGGATGGTCACTCCTCAAGTTCATTATATCAAGGTTTCAAAATTAGTATCTTTATTTCTTATCATCGATCATACATCATTTTTATCAAAAAATATTGATATGTCAGTGCGCCCGTTTTTTGAGATTTACGTGCTTAAAATTTTGGCGGGAAACCGTACTCCTCTTGATTTTTCATTTACTTTGCATTAAGGCAATGACCCTTTGGAATACAATGGAGATATATCAAGAATTTCATAAAAATTTTGTCAAAACTTTATACAAACATATTTTGAAGAGAAAAGTGGGGATCAGTGTGCAAAATTTTCTAATGCATCATGGTGGATAAAATTAGAGAATTCCGAAAGTCAGAGACAGTTTCAAAATCCTGAGGGGTGACCATCCTTAAATCAGAATTAAAGTGATCTTTCTCATTTACAAAAACCTTCACACTGATACGAGCATTTCACAAATTCATGGTTGGGAAGTATGCATATCGCCAAGTCTTACCACATGTTAGAGTAATTAACCAAGTAGTTACAGAGGAGTTGCACTTACAATATATTACTTTAGCAGAAAATTTTCAAAGTTTATCTCCAACAAAAATAGTTCGTTGAGTATGGTGGTGAAATATTCACACTTTTAAATAATGGTAAGCAATCCAACAAAATATGGAAGCAATCTGTCAAGCAGTTTCAGGGGTTTGCACTAAAGAGATGAATTCAATGTCTCATACATTGTACAAAATTGATCGATCAATGTAGTGGTGTAGTATGCAGATGTGCACATCGGCAACTACCCAACAAAATATGATAGCTATTAGTCAAGGATTATGCAGAACAATTTTAACCTTTAGACGTTAATCAGCACTTGTCCAGAGTTAAACATACCGGTATTAAAGAACAGGATGCAATTTTGTTCGCAAGTGATTAGTCGAAAAACCCAAAAATTACCAAGTACCAAGGCATAGAACTCCAGAAAAACACTTTCCAATCTGAATCCAAATCAAACTGAATTTTATTGCAATCAGCTTGTATTTATTTATTTGAATGGCCTATCATGGGATTCACATTAACCGTAATATCGGAGTTATTTTGCATGTGCTCAGCTTTTGCATTGTTCGCGACCGACACTTTGCCGTGAATTTTAGCCTTAAGGTATATTTCACTGCCAATTGAAGTGTATTTAATAAATGAATAATTAATCGTCCTATTTTCATGAAAATAGCGAACAAAAGTCGACGTATATAAAATAAAAAAAACGGTAAGTTATAAGTTGAAAATATTTTTAGACAGGTGCCTTTTGATACAAAGTAATATATAATTAGCGTAAAAAGCTTTACAGTTTCTTTAAATTGATCATTATCATTATTTTTTCATATGAGTAAAAACTTAACAACTTTTTTTGTCTAAAATGTGAGCACTTTGCATCCTTTTTTACAATTTTGAAATTCCATTGTCAATTTTATATGCCTTATATAATACTCTAGGTTTCTAACCGAAAAGATGTTTTTAGAAATATGGTTTTAAGTGTTTGCAATTTACTAATTAATTCATCTAGTTTTGTTGTTTTTAGAGATGCTGCTATCAGTGCTCTGAAAATATACCCCCTGCATGCAATAAAATTTCACAATCTCCCACAATTTCTAATGACATCGAAAACTTTGAAAATGTTTGAAAATCATATGTGATAGTAAGTCTTCCGGGATAACTTCTTATTTAACTTTATGTGTTATTATTTACTTATGTATTTATGTTCACATATTTTTTATTAAATATGTCACCCCAGACTTTGTCATGTTGATAATCTGCGTTTTTTCTGATTATCATTATTATTATTATGCTTTTTCTTCTTCTTCTTCCAATGATTCTTGTCCGAGCGATTATTTTGAAATGTCTGAATGGAATGATTTCAAACTTCGCACAAAGTTGGACCATCATCTGCAGTGGTATGCTGTGCGTTTGAAATTTTCAAAATGGCCGCCATTTCCTAGATGGCCGCCAAAATATGTCAAAATTTCAACGTTGTTGAATTTCAGCGAAACTTGATTTTTAGATATATTCTGAGGCTGCAAATAAGGTAGAATCATCGAATGGGGAGTCTGGGGTTACATCGGCTATTGCTTGCAATTGCAAATCTAGTTTCATGAGTTTTGTATTACGTTTTGTAAAAGAATAAATATATTAATTCATTTCATAAAACAACTGAAGATAGTACATAGATAACCATGCATCACTATGACAGATGACCTATGAATAATGACAGATTTTAACTTTAAAGCAATAAATGACAAAAATATTTTATCTAAATACTTTGTTATTTAAAAAATAACAAAATACCGATCTGTGAATTCACGTTCTGCGTATGCACCTTTCAACAAGTGACGTCTCTTCAGTGCAGATCAAATTAAAACATTTGGAAATCCTTGAACCGAATTATGTGTGAAATCTGAGAGAGTACAAATTACCAATAGGATAGGAACAAAAAGGCAAAATTAGCTTAGGATAGAGCTATGCAAGAAAAATGTCTTTAGTCTTTTACTTAATTAAAACGTATGAGCAGCTGCATTGAAAATTATTTTTTTTCCAACTTTGACTTAATTAAAAAAAAACTTGTTTGTATTTGTGTATTTGCATTTTAAACAAATTTCTGAGATTATGACGCAATTAAAACTTATGGGCAGCTTCATTTTGAATAAATTATTCACGATTTACTTAATAAAAAAATTTAGAAAAAAGAAGGGAAACGGGGAATGTGTCAAAGAGAAAACGACCCAAAGGGGAGTAATAACAAATCAAAGCCATCATAAGATCTTCAATGAACGGTGAGAAAACCCCACACCCAACGGCAGGTCGGAGTCGGCCCCTGAATAAAGAGTAATCAAGTTCAGCGAAATAAACATCATCCTAGACTCCTACAGACACAAAGTAAACGAACTAGAAAAAAGACAAGACAAACAAAGGCTTAATAAATTTCCTGACTTAGGACAGGCGCAAACCTGCTGCGGCGGGGTTAAACTAGTTTTATTGGGCCCAAACCTTCCCCCTACAGCCAATGTGATAAATCAAAAACAATCGTAACAACAGTAAAATTCAGTTGGCAACAGGACTGAGTCAATATTGAAAAATGAAACTGAAAGAACTAAATATACGGACATAAACATGAAATCACAAGAGACTACTAGCAGTTAACTGACATGCCAGCTGCAGACCCATTACCAACTGACAAAGTAAGTTATGTACCCTCAGTATACAGTTTCCACAAAGATCCCTTCCTGTGAGGAGTTTAGCATAATGATTTCATGCATATACCGGAATACCTAACCCATGTCCATGCAATACAGATTTTAGAAATTTTGAATGTGTTTAGTTAAAATTCAAAGACCCTATCAAAAAATCAATGTTAATACCAAAGATGGCCATACGTAATGACTTGACGACAATATCGTAATTATAACCCTTATGAATTAGACGATTTAAAGGTTTTATAAGTTTGTTAGGCGAGTTTAAGTATTTTTTACTCTTATGTAAAAGATTACCGTAAAATAAGGGATGTGAAACACCAACCTTGATTAGATGTTTACAGGTTGCATTGTATTTATTTAGTCTTTGTATCGATGATAAAATTTAGTAAAGGTTTTAACTAGTTGGTTTTAGACTAGTGTTTTTGTAAACAAATTTCTGAGACTATGACGTAATTAAAACTTATGGACACCTGCATTGTCCATTATTTTTCAAACTTTGATTTAATTAAAAACTTGTGAATATTTATGTATCGTAAACACAATTAGCAGCCTCATTGTCAATATTTATTTCAAAATTTGATTTAATTAAAAACTTGTGTGTATTTGCGTTATCAACAAATTTCTGAGACTATGACATAATTAAAACTTATGACAGCTGCATTGTCAATTATTTTTTCAAACTTTGAATTTATTAAAAACTTCTGTGTATTTGCATTGTAAAAGAATTTTTGATACCATGACATAATTAAATCATATGAGCATTATTAATACATTATTCACACTTTGACTGAATTAAAACTAGTGTGTATTTGCATTGTAAACACATTTCTGACACACTGACGTAATTGAAACTTGTGGGCATCTGCATTGAATTTTTTTTTCAAACTTTGATTTAATTTATAAAACTTGTGTGTATTTTCATTGTAAACAAATTTCTGAGACTATGACGTAATTAAAAACTTGTGAGCAGCTGCATTGTAAATAAACTTTTGACACCTTGTCGGGTGATAATTCTACACTTAGTCTTAAGACAACATAAATCGATACAGGTACATATGTTCAAATTGTTTGTGTACATTGAATTTTTACCTTATGTCATAGAAGAAATTTTAGAAAGCATTTTATCAAATTGTTGTTGTTGGAAGTTCTGATGGAATTAAAATAAAATTTATAAGAATGGCTATCATTTATTTAGTTATTTAAAATTCAAACTCTATCTTTGATACATAACAGGAAGTTGACAAGTGATGTTCCCTGGAACAATATCAAATTGATAAACTCTAAATCTATGGGCCATCAAGAGCACATGTCGCCAACTAGACCATTGCTTTCCGATTATCTAACATTATATATATATAACAGTCATTCAAGGACAATTGCAACAAATTTCGGCCAGAATTTGTCCTTTGGTTTCAAAGGATATGACTTTGAATTTCAAAAAGGGTGTTTTGTTAAACTATATTCCTGGAAGCCATCTTGGCTGGTACTGACAACAACATAGAAAGCATTAAAGGTTACACAGAATAATTATTATTATCAAATTTGATCAAAGTTGGTCAAGCTGTTTCAAAGGAGTATTCTTGCTTCGGTATTCGTTTGCTGATGTATTTCAATGTATTTCCCATAGGATTCTATGTTAATCTAAGTTCCTCGCTGTGTTCTATTTTTGACGGGGTACAAACGAATTCATAAACAATTTAGGGATTCTAACAAGACTATTATGATCAAGTTAAAACAAGGGATCTGTGAGCAAATGCTCACTAGTAATACCCCCGCTCTCATCTTCCAGTCTCTAATAACCTGACAAAGTTGGTAAACAAAATGTAGTACCCCACAAGTCTTAAAATGTGTCCCACAATATGGCATGCCTACAAAAAGCTTCTGACAAAATTTCAAGTATCATTTACCAGTGCAGACAAAAGCTGTATGAAAGTTGTGAGGGACGGACGGGATGATGAAAATTAAACGGGATGATGAAAATTAAACTAAGTCAGTAAACAGGAAGTAGCATTCTGACAGGTCTGAAAATGCATCCAACAATATGGCATAACTATACAAAGCTTCTGACAAAATTTCAAGTCTGTATCATTTACTATTGCAGCGAAAAGCTTTACGAATGTTGTGACGGACGGACAGAATAATGAAAAATTGACTAAGTTTATAAACAGGAAGTAGCATCCCGACAGGTTTGAAAACGCATCCCACAATATCGCATGACTATACAAAGCTTCTGACAAATTTTCAAGTTTGTATCATTTACCATTGCAGAGAAAAGCTTTACGAAATTTGAGATGGACGGCCAGAATGATGAAAAATTGACTAAGTCGGTAAACAGGAAGTAGAATCCCGACAGGTCTGAAAATGCATCCCACAATATGGCATGACTACACAAAGGTTCTGACAAAATTTCAAGTTTATATCATTTACCATTGCAGAGAAAAGCTTTACGAAAGTTGTGACGGACGGAATTACGGAATGACGGACACAGGTAAAACAGTATACCCCCTCCTCCTCCGGAGCGGAGGTATAATTATTAAAATGATTTCAGATGCAATCTTTGAATGCATTCTCAAAGAAATCCCATGTTAAACTAAATTGTCAGCTTTTTGCCATTTTGGATGAGATAGGAACAAATATATCAAGGAGACCAAGCAAAGACTATAATAATCAGACCTGGTTAAAGTCGTTGGTTAAAGTTGTTCAAAGTGGTTTCGGTGGTGAAGATCTTTAGCTATATGTATAGGCAGATGTGCCAAAAGTGAAGACTTCCTTCTGGGAAAACGTTTTTGTTAAAGTTACTCTGCACACAGTCAATACAGATTGTATGATACTAAATTTTTGCTGTGTGACAGAGCGAAGGAAAGATAGATTAGTTGAAAGATAACCCGATGAATATATAACATCTGCAAAATTAATAGTCCTAGTTTTATTATACGAATAATAGTTCCGAAAATTTTACGTTTTGTGTTTTGTTTCATCTTCTTGGACACTCCAGTCTTGACATTGTTAGCACTTTAGGAATATGGCGTTTTCCTGTTTGCTTTATACGGGTACACATTGAAGTGTTGAAAGTTGATGTTAATCTGAAGTGCTAAAAAACAACGGCAGTAGAATACCGAAGGAACAAAGGAGTGAAATTTATAAAAAAAAAAAAATCGACGTCCAAAGGCATGGCCAAAACGAGAACACAGAAAACAATGACGTCAGACACAAAACAACGACGCTAGACAGACACAAAGCACAGAAACAGAACTGAACTGAGAGTGACATCAGGTGCTCCGAAAGGGAAGCATGTCCTGCTCTGTTCACAGCACCCGTCACACCGTGAGTGGGTCAATCCAGGAAAATGTCAAAGTCGGTAGTCAAATCCGGGAAGACGTGAATCTAGCTGAAAATGTCCACTTTCATTTGGGATAAATTGAGAGGTCATCAATATGTTAGAAAACCCTGATTTTTCTTGTAACTATATATATGGGTACACGATCAAGTTTTAAAAAGTGATGTCAAAAAACATGTGTCATCCACAAGCTCCAAATGCGCAGTAATCATCACATTTTGAAAGGGAAAGCGGCATACTAATTTATCCCATATTTATAGACATATTATAATAGCATTCAATCTAAAACATTTTTGCTGTAAAGATATTCTGAAAACAAAATACGACATAAAATATTACAGCAGGCACAGGCTACCTTATTTCTCTGAAAGGTGCATTTTCTTGTCTAGCTATTTTCAAGAAACATGACATGGCCCACAGGGAATTTGAATCATCCAAACAGACCTTCGTGTCTGACACCAGGATACTCTGAAAAAAAGTTTTTTTAAAGATTCTCTTTAATATTGAAGTTAACAAATTTCATAAAATCATAAATTAAATCTCAGCCGACTTTGGTGTTAATATCAGGCTCTCCTAACTTATCGGATCTCTATCTTTCTACTTTACAAATCAATGTAATCAATTTCTTAGTTAAAATGCTGTCTTGATATAAAAATTAAAATCATGCATTTATACATGAGCGGGCAATATTTAAACTCCTTTGCATTAATCCATATTCTCTTATGATGCACGCTTCTTATATATTCCTGGCACGAATAGTTATTTGTGGTACATAACGAGACTTTGAAGCTAGAGTTAGATATGAACTTGTTGAATCCCTTTTACAGGAATTTCATTGGTCGAGCGTCAAGTAATAACACATCACGCATGATGTGCTATTATTTTTTCGACGTTTTNTCTCGTTGGCCGTGATTAACGTTACCTAGCAACGGTGTTGTTGTTTGAAACAAAAACAGCAGTTCGGCACTGAATATTATGAAAATCATAAGAGAAATAGTTTTAACAACTCGAAAAAATTGTATATCGCTGGATATCAACTCTCGTTATGTAATTTCAAATATAATAAACTCGCCATAGGCTCGTTTATTGTATTTTGAAATTACATAACTCTAGTTGATATCCATCGATATACAATTCTTTCTCGTTATGAAAACTATAAATATTGTCTCATTTCAATACATGTATGAACAAGCATATACAGATAAACAATGAAAGGATATGGCGTAAATAAATATGAGACAAAGGATCTACAAAAAATACACAAAATACCGAAGTTGCATAAAAAACAGTTAACATCGTTATGCTGTACACGTGTTTCAAAAACATTGTGAATGAAAGCAATTATCACTGTTCTACATCTTGAAGTCACTATTACTCTTAAAAAATTAGCTTTGCTTATACCTAATACTAAGTTCAAGTTGGTCTTAGTCCAATTTTAACAAGGCTAGATCCATGCTACCTCCCCATTAATGCTGAATGATCAACAAACTCAAAATAAACTGGCAAAGCGTTCTGCAATGTGCCTTAATAAGCAAACTGAAAACCATTTTTTAAATCATTTGTCATATGTAGATTATATACCAAATATGAACCAAAATCACTGAAACCTACATTCAAACAGAAGCGTGTTTGCTTAATTTTGAGGACATTATTGGTATGACATAAATTACTGTAGACTTAACCCTAAGCAAGGCAGATATTAACAATTCAACATGTTTCTCAATCAGATCAATATATTTGAATTACCTTAAAAGCGAACTATGGTTTCACTTACCTTCAAACAATGAGAAAGACTACCAATTCTCTCCCCAATAAAAATAGGCGATAACTGCAACAATAGTTGCCTAAAAACAAAACATACAATAGTTGCCTAAAAAACAAAACATACACGTATATGCATTACAAATTTCTATCCAACATATGTCTATTTGTGCTTACCTACCACTTACAACAAGCACAAAAACTGATGTAGCTATAAATAATAAAACTAGAGGCTCAGAGACTGAGCCTGCATCGCTCACTTGACAAAATGCATCTATATCATGCATGACCAAAAATGCAGTTTTTACCAATGGGGTGAAATGTTAAGCTATGTTCTCCCTTAGCACCCATGTTTTTTTGTATAATCCTATTGAAATGAGTAATTTTTGAAAAGACTTTCTATGCATTTAGTTAATTTTGCTTAAACAGTTTCAGAGAAGATGATAAAAGGGTGGTTTTCTCATACCGGGCTCCAATGTTTTACTATCTGCTGTACTGGAGGCCATGTTTTTGTCGGATCTAAATGAAATGAGAAATTTTTGTTAAAGTACCTTCCATACACCATTCCTGTCAAGTTTGGTTGAATTTGCTTTCTGACCGGTGGTTTCAGAGGAGAAGATTAAAATGTGACTTTCCCTTTGGGTTCAATGTTAAACCTAAATTCTGCGCTGGTGGCCATGTTTTTTATTGGATCAGAGCTAAGTGAGCAATCTTTGTTAAGGATGTTTAGTAAATCATTTCTGTGAAGTTTTGTTGAATTTGCTTCAGTTGTTTCAGAAAAGAAGATGAAAATGTGATTTTTTTCCTATTGGGTCCAATGTTGAACCTAAGTTCCGCGCTGGCGGTCATGTTTTTTATCGGATCGGAACTCAATGAGAAATCTTTGTAAAGGATCTTTCATACTTCATTACTGTAAAGTTTTGTTAAATTTGCTTCAGTGGTTTTTATAGAAGATGAAAATGACATTTTTCCCACAGTGTCAAACGTTAAACTATGTTCCGCGCTGGCGGCCATGTTTTTTATTGGATCAGAGCGAAATGAGCAATCTTTCTTAAGGACCTTTAATACATCATTCCTGTAAAGTTCGGTTATATTACCTTCAGTCGTTTTAGAGGACAAGATGAAAATGTAAAACCTAAGTTCCGCGCTGGCGGCCATGTTTTTTAATTTACTGGATCGGGACGAAACGTGCAATCTTTGTGAAGGACCTTTTGTACATCATTCCTGTAACGTTTTGTTGAAATTTCTTCAGCGATTTCAGAGAAGATTAAAATGTGATTTTCCCATATGGTCCAATGTTAAACTATGTTCCGTGCTGGAGGCCATGTTTTCATCGGTTTTGAACGAAATGAGCAAACTTCATGAAGGACCTTGAGTACATCATTCCTGTAAAGTTTGGTTGAATTTGCTTCAGTGGTTTCAGAGGAGAAGATGAAAATGGGATTTCTACCATAGAGTGGAATGTTAAATCTAATATCCATGCTGGCAGCCATGTTTTTATTAGATCAGAACGAAATGAGCAATCTTTGTAAAGGGCCTTTCATACATCATTCCTGTAAAGTTTGGATGAATTTGCTTCCATGGTTTCAAAGAAGCAGATGAAAATGTGATTTTCCCATAGGGTCAAACGTTGAACTAAGTTCCGTGCTGGAGGCCTTGTTTTTATCGGATCTAAACCAAAGGAGCAATCTTTTTAAGGACCTTTAGCACATCATTCCTGTTAAGTTTTGTTGAATTTGCTTCAGCCGCTTCAGAGAAGAAGATGTAAATGTGATTTTTCCCTTAGGGTCCAATGTTTAACCTAAGTTCCGCACTGGCGGCCAAGTTTGTTTTCCGATCGTAAGGAATAAGCAATCTTTGTAAAGACCCTTCCATCCATCATTCCTGTAAAGTTTGGATGAATTGGCTTCAATGGTATCAGAGAAAAAGATGAAAATGTGATTTTTGCCATAGGGTCCAATGTTAAACTATGTTCCGTGCCGGCGCCCATGTTTTTATCAGTTTGGAACGGAAAAAGCAATCTTCATGAAGGATCTCAAGTACATCATTACTGTAAAGATTGATTAAATTTGCTTCAGTAATTTCAGAGGAGAAGACGAAAGTGTGATTTTTCGCATAGGGTCCAATGTAAAACTATGTTCCGTGCTTGTCGCCATGTTTTTTATTGGATCGGAACGAAATGACCAATCTTTTTTAAGGAGCTTAAGTAGATCATTCCTATTAAGTTTGGTTAAATTTGCCTAAGACGTTTCAGAGTAGAAGAAGAAAAGTGTGATTTTCCCAATAGGTTCCACTATGTTCCGTGCTGGGGGCCATGTTAATCGGATCGGAACGAAATGAGCAATCTTTTTAAGAGCTTTAGTGCATCATTCCTGTTACATTGTAAGTTTGGATGAATTGCTTCACTGTTTCAGAGTAGAAGATGAATGTGATTTTCCCATAGGGTCCAATGTTAAATCACGTTCCGTGCTGGCAGCCATGTTTTTTGTTTGATCAGAACGAAATGAGCAATCTTTGTAAAGGTCCCTCCATACATCATTCCTGTTAAGTTTAGTTGAATTTACTTCAGTGGTTTCAGAGTAGAAGATGAATGTGTTTTATCAGACGGTCGCTTGCCGTTCAACGATTTTCGACACTATCTAAATAATCATATTAGTAGGTCCAATCCATGATAACTTATAATGGATAACAAAGTCACTGGGTAATTAAGGTCAAGGTTACATGACAGAAGTCACGGGCATGTTGTCATCGAGTTGTAGCAGACGACATGTTAGTTTGAGGGTACGTTTTACTATGACAGAGAAAACTACATGAATATAAATGTAAACAAAGTCTCTCAACCATCAATTAAAAGAGATCAAGATAAACCTTCATGTCCCCAAAAACGATATCGGCAATAATTCATAGACCAAAAATGAAGCCTTCAAGTGTAATCGTTTAAGAAAATATCGGTTGTGAAAAAAAGTCGATTAAGTCAAATAAACATTAAATTTGGGTCAAGACAATATGAATAGTGTCAACCTTGAATGTTTCCACACATATCTATCAACAAATCAAATATTGCAAGTTTTTTTTAGCCTTTCAAAAACAAAGACAATAGAATACTAAAGCGAAAAGGAAGATAAGGGAAATTCTGAAAACCAAAAATTTTAAAATTTAACACATGACATTGGGATTTTCTTTTGTTCTCAGCTGTGCAATAACTAGGTTAATGCACAGGTCAGCTGTGCTATAACTACCCATGTTGTACAGCACAGGTCATAGTTCATGTGTACCTGGAGTGTACTTCAAATGCATGATCAGTAAAAACGTTTTAATCATTTACAGTTATTTTACTCTAATTTGATTGATTGGATGATATAGAATGAAACTTTCAGCAATACATAATTATCATAATGGGGAGGGGGATGGCATTCTGAATAATAAGTGAAAATAAATATTCTGGCCTACGCCTCTCTGAAAATTAATAAATTGATATTTTGGCTGCCAGATTCCCTTACAGTATGGTAAAAATAAAATAAATAATCTTGCCCTAAAGTGTTCTAATTTGCAAATTTTCGAAATAAATATTCTGGCTCAGCAAAATTTGCCAGACCTCCCATCTAGAATCAAATGGTCGTTTCCCATTAATTAGGAAATAACACCGTCTCCACAGCTCTATGAGAGCCCGGCGCCAATATATGTGGAGCCCGGGCCAAATGAATGGAGCCCTAGGCCTAACGAGTAGAGCTGGAGACTAGGGCCCTTGTGTTGGAGCCTAGAGCCCCATGTTCAAAAAAACTTGAACCAGTATTATTGCCCAACATTAAATTTGATATTAAAATCCATGCAAAATGCCCCGGCCGCAAAAATATGTACTTTACCACCCTTCCCGCTCTCAGTGAAAAGATTTTTTAGCAATAACTTTACCAAATCGGGCTAAAAAATCTCTTTCCCACTTACATGCAGATAAACTCCGAAAAGGGGAGGTGGTCCGTGAGTAAAAGTCTGAAATTTAAAAACAAAGTTGACTGTGTGTTAGATAATGAGTAACGTTACCGATCCTGAAAAGATACTAGAATATTTTGAAAATTTGGTATGCTAATATGTACTTCTCATGAAAATACATGACCGAAAAATTCAATTGTCTTGATTACATGAGGATAATTTCTCAAAGAAACTTATCTCAGAGTAAATGTATACCATTGATGACCATTGTAGGAAAGCGGGATGGAGAGGGGTACATGTACAAAAGTTCAACCTTCCACTTATACCTGTTTATTCGAAAGTAAAACAAAATCTGTCCTACCTTTTCCGCCGGAATAATTAATCTAAAGCATCTGTTTTGAGATCCTATATTAAGTAATTATCCATAATAATTAAAGTCAATGTCGCCCGAAAAATGAATACGATAAATGTCCAGCAACCTCATGGTTGCATTAACATTGATAGCTTTATGAAGATTAATTCAGTTTCTATCCGGTTGAGAAAGTCACTAAATTCCCCAAACTCTTCCAGCTTGAGCCATGGTCCAGCCCAAAAGTACTGCGGAGATTTATATTTTTGCGGGTGATTAAGTCATGTGTTAAAACACTTATTGACCAATCAAATCGGCATATGTTAGTTAACCTGCACAGCTGGAGTGACCTGTTGACCCGACCTGCTACGTCAGTCGGGTCAAGTAAGGTCACTCCAGCTGTGCAGGTTAACTAACATATACCGACTTGATTGTTCAATAACTATAACTTAACACAAACTGTGACATGACAAAAACAAAACAAAAAAATAACCAAAACTGCACAAATAATCCACGATCAACTGACAAGTTGCTGACTATTATTTTCTCCAAAATAGTACGGTTTGCTTTAGATCCAAAACGGTCTTTTTGTTACAATTTTAGATATTTAAATGAACAAGCGGCTTGTTAAGGCAGTAAAATCTTAGTTTCCTATGATTGTTAGTAATTTTTAGTTATCTCTCTTTTCTTGTAAATATAATTAAAAGGACAATTGTTCAGAGAACAATTGCAAGGTCTTTCCCAGTCAGTGTTATGTTTTGATACGTCTCATGTTTGAAATCTTCTTGATGAGATATACATTGTCTCCAATATATTTGATTTTCTATTTATAATCGTTTTAATAACTGTTTTTACGATAAAAATAAAAAGAATGGGGTACGACCTTGACCAGTGACCTTGATGACCTTTGACCTTGGGCTCAAATTGACTGATTAATTTGATATGTTACATGACTATACTATCTGTAAAGGTTTAAAAGTTTTACCCAAAATACCACTTTCCGAAACACGTCTAGGGCAATAACTCTTTAGGGAGTCAATGGAGAGCTTCGGTCCAATGAAATAAATGTAGCCCTTGACATGTTGAATATTTTTGCTGATATAATTTTTCAGCCATCTATTACGATTTCTGAATTTATATGCCAACAAGGTTAAAGGTCAAGGTCAAAAGTCACCGATGACCTTCAACCTGGTACTCAAATTGAAGCTCTTTTCATACCAATCACTTTAAACATGCATGTTCACTATATTAAGGGTTTAAAAGTTATTCGCAAAAAAACGATTTACCGAAACGCGTCAGGGGCTATAACTCGCACAGTTTTTGTTTCATTGAATCTAATGTAGAGAGAACATTTTTGCAAAACAATTTTTTCATCAATTTTTTATCGTTTCTAAGATATCGCGATAACAAAATTTCAAATAGCCTTATAAAAAGATACAATAAGCATAACTTTCCAACAGAAAAACCTTCTGTATTTCTTCTGATAATTAAAGTCTTTCCCCTTTCCAAGGGAAAATACTTTCTGTATTTCTTCCGATTTTAAGTTCTTTCCCCTTTCCTAGGGAAAGACCTTTCCGAATTTCTTCTGATTATCCTTATCCTTAAGGTCTTTCTCCTTTTCTAGGTAAAGGCCTTTCTGTACATCTTCTGATTATCAATTAAGTCTTTCAGTGAAAGAATTAAAATTTGTTCAAACAATAAGGCAATGAAAATGCACATATGCGCATCATGAACAAAGATTGTTTCAACTATATGGCGCTTCCGCTTGACGAGTAAATAGTTGAAAAGAAATATAGTCAATTGCAAAAATTCTAGAAATTGTTCAGACTGAAGAATAATAAAATGTGTGCAAGATTTAGATTGGGGTATTTGTTTTCTTCAATGATATAAGTATCTGTTAATTACATATGATGCCCTCACAATATGCCTGTTGATGCTCACAAGAGATACCTTGTGCAGATCCGTCAACAGACAAATTAAAGAGTATGTCAGCTTTACTCAAAAATCAATTAAACTGAAAAAAAACGTCTTTAATACATTGAAAACTTCTATTTGTGTACAAAATGTAGGAAGAATTGCAATGACAAACCATGTAAACTTTATGATATTTTCAACAAAATTATATTTTTAGTTATGAGAATCAGATGCACAAAATCACTACTAGTATATTTTAAAAATTATCATTAAAATAAGCTTTGTAGTAAAATAAAACTCTAGGGGGACTAGCGCGGAAAAATGTGTACCCTGTAATACAAAATAAAAAAGACAGGTTCTACAAAGTATCTTTTAAGCAAAGCAGCACAAATATCAAAGTCCTTCCCACATGTGCAGCCGCATAACCTGAAGGAGGAGTTGTGCTGAAAAACACTGTAATCCTGCAGCCGGCTGATGGACAAATGTGCCGACAAACGGTCATCGGTATTAAAAAAGCACTTAATTTTTCTCCGTTGTGGCGAAAAAAAAATTAATTTAAACAACATGTATTTTTATCATAATTAATCTCAAATCAAAATCAAAGAAGCATGCGCATCTTTAATATCTGGATAAAACAATGTAACCTATTAGCAAAATAGGGCTAAAATGACAATATCTTTAAATTTGAATTTTTCTCATAGTATGGTTGCTGGGTAGAATTTAAAACAAGTGGTCTTTGAGACATTCAAAAAAATAACCAACATTAGAATAAAAAATGTTTGAAATCCAGTTCGTGAAAATGACCGTCCTATTCTAACAATCCTAAAAGCAAGGTTGCTAAGTAGAATTTTAAAAAATGGTCTTTGACTTTCAGGAAATTGCCTAAAATTGGAATTTAATGTTTTTGATAATCACTCGATGAAAATCATGTCCTAAGTAATACAAATTCTAATATCATGGTTGTTAGGTAGAATTCATGAAAATTAAGTGGTCTTTGAGACTTGCAGAGTTTAACAAAATTGGAATCAAATATTTTTTCAATCCAATTTGTGAATTGTCCTTATTAAAACAAATCATAATAGTATGGATGATTGGTAGAATGCTTAGAAATGAGTGGTCTTTGAGACTTTCAGGAATTAACCAAAATTACAGTCAAATATTTATGAAATTCAAGTGCTGAAAATGACTGTCCTAATTGAAACAAACTCGTATAGCATGATTGCTAGGTAGAATTCCAAAAAATCTCTTAAGTTTCAAAGACTACTTATTTTTGAAACTTTCTGGAATTACCAAGAATTAGAATCTGGTATTTTTTTACCTTAAATCGGTGAAAATGATTGTCCTAAATGAGACAAATCCTGTAAAAATGGTTGCTAAAATAATTCCAAAAATAAGTAGTCTTTGAAACTTTCAGTATATTTACCAAAACTGGAATCTCAATTAAGAATTTTGAGTATTCTGATCGAGGAGAAGTTCGCGTGTGATAAAATAGACATATTATGGCTTCTTGTCTGCACAAAAAAACAATATCGATAATTCGAAAGGTTATTGCGAATCTGCATCACATATCAAACGATTCTATAACAAAATTAAAAATCTTAAATTCAAAAATGTAGGAGAAGTTCGCGTAACAAGAAAGTGTGACGGACGTCCGGATACATTGAAAAACTGTTGGATATAAATGGCATGATCCTGCTCTGATTTTGACAATATTTTAGATTTGTAGACTCTTGAATGGAACATGTGGAGAAATCAAGTGTACACACATATCCCTATATGCACAAGACAAAAAATCAATTACGACTGTAATGAAAAGCTTGAAGAAATGTTTAGTCTATATTGCTAGAAATGTAAAAACCTAGCAAAGTGACAAAATCTTTAACAATTTTGAAACGATAAATGCGACAGACAATTGTTGTGCAACAATTCACAAACCCACACATATTAAAACCCACCCACACACACACAAACCAATCTAGAAACAAAGCTACTCACACATATTTCATAAATATGCGTATTATAGGTTACAGTTGTTGTTTTTCCTTATATCAAACAAACAATTACCTGGAGTTACATCGTCATTTAAATTATCACATAAGCAGATGGAAATTGTTATGTGTTAATATTCAATATTGATTTACTTCATTTTACGCAAGTACAATGTAATACAACAGTCTGGAACATTATTTTCATTTCGAAAATATTACTCACAAAGCCCAATTTAGGAAATTTAAACATTGGTACTTACAAAGATTACAATTGAAATGAGCATTGATAGTCAATTTAATCATGACACCTCAATTTTCATCGTGTCGTTATTAAATAATAAAATGTTTAGGGTATTCGAATTCAAAGACTGGCAATTTGCTTGCAAAGACCTTAAATAGGATACTAAAACTACAAGAATAGTGAAAAAGCCCATGGGAAACTGCAAACATACTTCTTTTGACTGTAAAGCAGTAAGTGGCAGACCGAAAGACATAAAAATCACGTTTTTAGGAAATTGGTAGTCCGAACGACAAGACAACCCCTTACTTAGGAAAGTGGTGGCCTTAATGACACGAAAATCCCTTCTTACATGATACAAAACGTTCAAAATTAATCTGACACACAAATATAAGGCAACAACGTTTTGCGTACATCGACCAAGTGTTTGGTGTTTTGGTTTTAATTTTTTTTTTTTTTTTTTGTAAAAATCGTTATATTTTGTATTTGATTTTCTTTTCACAAAGATAAATACCCAGAGGCTTCCAGGAGCCTGTATCGCTCACCTGGATTTCAGTTGCCACAATAAAGCTTACATTGTAAGTTATAAAGTTGAACTCCAGTCTCTCAATCTTTGGTAGCTGGAACACCACTGACAAATATCTTGAACTGCATTTAAAGTCTGATCATGTTTACTGTATTTCTTTGTTGGCCTTTTTTCAAGAAAAAACGTTCTTGCTAAGGACCATTTTCGACACCAGTTTTGAAGTCGAAACATCATTTTGTAAATGGCGGGCAACGACAATTTTTAACACCATATTTTTAAGTAACGACAACAATATCTATCTTAAAAACAAATTTCATTGAAATCGGACAATGTTGAATTTTACCTTCTTTTTTTTTTTGGCAGCCATTTGAGAATGGCAGTCAGCAAACAATTTTCAACACCGGTTTTTAAGTTGCGACATCGATATCCATTGGAAACCATATTTCATTGTAATCGGACAATGCTAAATTTTCCCGTCTTTTTGGCAGCCATTTTGAAAATGACGGTTAGTGAACAATTTTTAACATTAGTTTTGAAATTGCGACATCATACCTATTAGGAATCCAAATTTCATTGAAATTGGACAGTGTAGAATTTTTTGGGCGGCCATTTTGAAAATGGCCGTCAACGAACAATTTTTAACATCGGTTTTGAAGATGCGACATCAATACTTATTTGGAAACCAAATTTCATTGTAATCGGACAATGTTGAATTTTCTCGCCTTTCTTGGCGGCCATTTTGAAAATAGCGGTCAACGAACATTTTTTAACACAGGTTTTGAGGTCGCAACATCAAAATCTATTTGGAAACCAAATATTTATTGAAATTGGAAAATGTTGAATTTTCCCGTCTTTTTTTGGCGGCCATTTTGAAAATGGTGGTCAACGAAAAATTTTCAAAACCAATTTTGAAGTCACCACAGCATGGCAAATATTTTATCAATTAACACTTCACCTTCATCTTCTAAAGTTTTGGAAATAAAAGACGAAAAATTTGAAAATTTTGAACATTCTGTGAAAAAAGGGCAATAACTCCTACAAAGGTTTTTGGGTTTTCTTCAAAATTTCAGGGTGGGTAGATTTTGATAGGTTGAACATTTTTCAATTTAAAGTTGACCTCTTTCTGTTATAGTTTTTCAAATAAATTTTGAAAATTTTACGGAAAAAGGGCAATAACTAAAAGACGGATAGTTGGATATTCTTCAAAATTGCAGGTCGGGTAGATTTTGTCATGCTGATCATTTTTACTCTGTCAGATTTTTTATATTTGTAACGTTTTTTTGAGTTATTTGCAAAATGCAGCAATTTACCCCTATGTTCTATTTTTAGTAACAGCAGCCATGTTGTTTGATCTTCGAACTAATCGAACACAATTTTAAAACTGCATATCCTGGGAATGATTCAGGCCAAGTTTGATTACAATTCACCCAGTAGTTTCAGAGGAGAAGATTTTATGAATTGTTGACGGACGGACAAGCCAGGTGAGCTAAAAATATTGAGATTTCAAATATCTTGGGAAGTGGGTATATAACAACCGACCAATTACTAGCTATCTGTGCTAATAAGTGTTTCCATTCGAAAGAATTGGCATTGATAAATTTAAAGATTGACTCCCTCTTAGGGGACGACCATTTGATTCTGATGGGGGAGGGGGGGAGCTGGCAGATTTTGTAAATAAATATACTGTCCCTGAAAAAGTTGGAAATAAAAAATCTGGCCTGCACATCCAAGAAAATAAATAATCTGACCTTAGATTTATTACGATACGATTATGTTATTGAAAATAAAAATTTTAGCCGCGAAGCGGTGAAAAATAAATATTCTGGCCCGCAAAATTTTGAAAATAAATAATCTGGCTTGACCGAAACTGCCAGCCCCCCCCCCCCCCC
>MJUU01053091.1:46275-56910 GCA_002080025.1 Modiolus philippinarum | reverse complement strand
TAGCTTGAAGTGGTCCATTGAACATTAAGGCATTTCTTAAACATAAAAATAAAGCAGTACACTTAAAACCATGTAATCGATTAACCGATATTGTTAATCGTTTGGATTTAAAGTTGGTGTGTTTTATAATAGAAAGCATAAAGTTCTTCCCTCAGGGAAAATCTTTGAAGGGAGCTGGGTTCAATTTCTGTAAGTTTTCCCAGATAGCAGCTATTTTGGATGAGGTTAGACCTACAAAACACAATTTTGAAAGGATACCAACACAGGGCTATTGTGACCTTGTTATGTTCCAACGATCCAAGCAGTATCAGGGGTAAATGTATTTAAGTATTTTATTTTTTCAATATGGTCTAATTTTAAACTCTGAACAAATTTAGCTGCATTTTGGATTGGGTATGGACATTCCAGTTAAAAGTTTGGAACTGTACCAAATTGACCAGTTGGTCTTTCCACATGTTCCCAAAGCCTCCAATGTAAAATATATTCTCCATTGGCAGACTTGTTAAGTTAGTTGCATAACTTAAATCTAAGGAAAGCTCTTACTTAGTTTGGTTTGACTCTTCAAACAGTATCAGAAGAACGGATCTCTGAACGGTAAAATGTTAAAAATGCTCCCAGCTGGTTTTCATCTTCTGAACTTAATTTTGAAAGCGTAAAACTCAATTTTGGCCAATTTTGATCTCATTAGTTTTTGAAGATATTGTTGAATGTGTTACCAAAATGTTTAATGTAGAGCTACGTTGTATGTTCTTTAATGTAGAGCTACATTGTATGTTCTCTGCTGACAAAGTCATCTAGCTTGTATGAGGTGCAGACATTCCAGATCTAGACAAATACTGATAAAAACGCAGAACTAACATGTATTATTACGATGAATAATACTCAGATGCAAAACCTGTAAAGCGGATAATTTTTGCGAGGTACTAATTTTGGGTTTATCCGCGAAGTTGGTGGAAGCTTCTCGAAATTACAATCCGTATCTCTATATATGAAAGATGTCTTTTTTTTTTCTTTTTTTTTTTGACGTCTCAATTGATTTGTAAAAAAAAATTTTTTTTGTCCCAAATCTCCATCAGTAAAAATAAAACATGAAAACTTAGACTTTAAGATGATGTGAAAAATTTCTACTTTAATTACTGTAGGTAGTTCCGAACAAGTTCATTGTTTAAAAAGCAATTCAGCCTCATTTCCGTACACACTAAATTAAATTCGTAGCTTTAACTTAATGAGAACTTTTGGAGAAAAATCGACTTGTAAAGAAATACATTAAGGGGAATTGATTTGGCTTAAATATTTACGGTATTGAACAGTATGTAATAAGTAGGGTGCTTCTCCTGTTGCTTATTTCTTTCAAAGCGTTCATGCAAGGACTAAGTTTAGATTTGAATTGTCCATTAGCTTTGCAGGAGTAGATTTGCCCCTATTGCATCCATAATATAACAATATTCCCTGCTGTCGACTAAATTGGATGGCCTCTAGACCTGGTGCACACAATCTTTAAAGGAGGCCACCAAAGGACAATTGCTACTAAGTTTCTTTCCAACTGCCCTATTATTTTTCTATACTTGAACGGTACAAACATAACTTTTTTTATATTGGAGTTGCTTGATACCTCTATAAGAGGGTCTGTGAAAGTACCATTTAAATTATATTTGCGTTATTTGCCCAGTAATTTGGAGGTTACGTTTGATACAGTTTTGAAAAGGGGCCACCAAATGACACTTGACGACAAAAGATCTGTCGAAATTTATGGTCACCTTTTCATTGTTTCTACTCTTTTATTTTACCATGTGTTTTTGTTACTTGATGTTATATTTTAGATTTTAAATACATCCCTTTTAACAGCTCACATGTATCTCGTTATTTTGTTATTGAGATTAAGTTCGTTTTAATTGGCAAATGGGTATAAAATAAGATCATATTAATCTGTTGTCCGTCCCTGGGGTAATATTACATGGACAGAATGATGACTTCCAAAAAATACCTCTTTGAAGTAGTCCACTTAAGAACTCTTTCGATAAAGTTGTAAAAATATAATTGGCCAAGTAGTTTATGAAGATAGTTTTGAATGGTTGTCTCATAAGGTGCAGTATACAACTATGTCCCAAACTAGTGGCTACCATAGATTAAATGCGAATTATCTGCTGGATATACCGTTTGGAGAGGACCGTCAAAGGATCATTACGACTTAGTTTGGTTTTAATTTTCTAATTACCTTCACAAGAGAAGATCTTGAAATGTTTTCACTACGTTCATCGCTAAACTATGCACCCTCCACTTGACTACCATCCATGAACTGGAGCAGACATGCAAGACATATAGTCAGAGTGCTTTTTTCAATTAACCGATGGTTTCAGCAGAGAAGATAGCTGAATGAAAAGTTTCAGGCGAATGGACGGAAAACAGATGACAGACCCCAAATGAGACAAAAGCTCACCATGTCCATAACCATGCTAAAAATGAAACTTTCCTGGCTTTTCTATACGGAAATAATATGGCTATAGCCAGGTGAGTTGATATGAATCTTGATTTTATTTTCTGTAAGAAAAGAATTTCTTCAGAACTTGAACATCTTTTAGGGAGAAAACAAAAACACTAACCTTGTTACAGCACTAAATACTTCAGACTGGTCTCTAATATACTTTATCAAAGGAAGTATATCCTTCCAAAATAAAAGCATTATCTGTTTCAATCTCCAAATCGATATCATGGGATTTAACTATATAAACAAAATTTACTAGGCAGGTGCACTCTACTTGAAAACTGTTAAAAATGTCATTTGCAACACCTGTCTATACTTCGAAGATGCCTATCCTTCAATATACTGTTGTATCTTATTTAATCTGAATTTGTTTATAAAAACATTGTCGGGGTTTAAGTTATTTTGAATTCACTAATGGGAGCCGAACTGAAAATTTTTATATATAAAATTTCAAACTTTTCATATTAGAATCGAAATAGCCTTGTCAAATCAATACTTTATTGCCCATGTCAATACATTTTACTAAAACCCCCGTCACACTGGATTAAGTTCTTACTACGTTCTAATATAGTCCTAAAAAATCAAATAAACGTGGCAAGAACTTGCTGAACGAACTAAAGGCGTGAGAGAAACTTGAATGATCGTAGTGCAAACTTTATTAAACGCAGTACGAACTTCAAGGACGTGAAAGACGTGCAATAATTTTGAGCATGTTCAAAACAAACGTGGTGAGAACGTGATGGTGACAAAACGTAATAAAGACCTACCAAGAACGTATTGAGAACTTCGTGGACGTAGAAAGTACGTGGAATGAACGGGCCAATAACTTCATGGACTTTGCGCAGACGGGATGAAATTTTCTGCCGTCTTTGCTACGTTCTTACTACGTCGTTAGAGTTTGAAATACGACCGTTGCACGTTTTTAATACGTTTTCACTACGATTTCATATAACGGTATTTTTCAATCAAGTTTGTATCACGACCTGGTAAAGTCGTTAATACGTCTTTAACACGTCCATCAAGTTTCTACTACGTTAATAGTACGTTCTGGCGGTTTTTACGCCGTTTGTATCGGGTTTTTACTAGGTTACATGTATTTTCACATATCATGTGCATAGCCATTGAGACTTTCTTTTAAAGTAGTTTAGTTTTTTCATTCAACGCCTATCAGTATGGGTATATATATATTCAAATTCGTGCATTTTAAAAGTTAATTCAATTTCGTATTTACTAGTAATGTTCATATAAACTCCAAAGATTTAATACTCATGACCTTTGGTAACCCAAAGATTCCACAATTTAATTTTTTTTTTTAAATTGCAGTATGAAAGAAATAATGTATTATTTTACTTCAAGAAAAAAATTGAAAAGTGTCAATCTATAATTAAAAGAAACAACCCCTATTTCAAAATTCAAAAACTCGCTCATGAGGTACTTCTGTGTCGACATGTTTTAGCCATAAATTGCCAAACAGCTTCATTGAAAATAAATTGCTAAACTGCTTTATGGAAACTCGGACACCTTAATATGAGATGATAATGATCATAGACATGCACAGTGTTGATCTGCAGTAAAAAACATTGCTGAAATTACAGCTTCATTCATTTTTTTCATGATGAAAAATCTATGATTTATTTTTCACAAAAATTCTTGGCAAAAAAGGATCCTCCACATATATGACCTATTTCAATTATTTTTCACCAAAAACTTGGCAACAAAGGATCCTCCACAAATACGACCTATTTCAAAATTTTATACAAATCGACCATGCCGTTTTTGTTAGGAAAACTGCGTACAAAGTCTCAAATATTCCTTAATGCTAGAAAGGATTGCCAAATATCTGAATTTCATTATATTTTAATATTTCAGAATAGCATTCAAGACCTAGATATTTTATTGCTTTATTTTTAAGTATCTTAAGTATTTTTTTAGTAGAGTGTAGTTTCATGATAAGACGGACATTTGATTCCAGTTTATGATAAATATTCTAAATATACCAATTAAATGACAAGTGGTATTAAAATATATTCTACAAATTTAGTTTCAGCACTGCTACCATTTCGAAGAACCTTCATGATGTTTATATATGGCATCTTATATTTTTTTTATAAAGATAAGGCTTTCGAAGAACAATATTTTAAGATGGTGCCCTTCAATTACCATTGGCACATGCACAAAAGAGAATATGGTATTGTTCAATTCTTAACCAAACTACCAATACTGAATCAACTATAGATTTTTTCATTTATTTCCTGCGAAAAGTGATTGTTTCACTTTTTAACATTGCGAGGCATGTTCTTTTATAAGTTACAAAATGCGTCGAAAAATTTTGAAAATTCTCAAAATTTGCAATGTTTGCAAACAATTGGTTGATAAATATGATATGAACACATTGTATGAACGTAGAGGTATGCTTATCGCTTGTTGTTTAAAACGTGTATAAACGAACACATGAATACTTGTATGTAACAAGTACAGTAAAATGTATCAGCCAATGTTTGTGTTATAAATGACTGGTTCATGAACAATTTACAAACATTCATGCCACAGAATGTAAATCAATGCTTTTTTTCAGCATCACATTGATTGAGATGATCTGAAATAAAATTTGTGGTTTTCTTTGGTGTTACCTATCCTGTAATTCTGCATATCTTTCGGTTTCACTTTTATTTTAACATTGTTTTATTTGACTTGGAAAAATAATTAACTGGTCTGGAGAAAGAAGAAAAATATTGTATTACATATTTCACCCATGCAGGCGTTCTACTGTTCGTTAGACGCTCGTTGTGCACGCGTTCGGCATACTTCAAGTATGCTACTAAAATGTTTTTTTTTTAAATAATGGTATGTCATGTTATGCTTTTGTATGCTGCATATAAGTCATTAGTTTCCCGTGTGTTGACGTCTGACGTAAGAATGTGTCCAACAAGAGAATTTCTGCCAATTCTTCAGCAAGTGCTATCGTTTTTACTAAAATTTTCGAAGTTTTCGAACATTGGCCAGAACGTTCCATAAATCAAAACCGTAACGTCCGATTCGTCAGCAGCGTCAAGTAGAATTTCAAGTGGAGATTATGGAAGAATGAAGGCATTGAAGAATTGAAGTCAATGTTGCCGATCCAATCAGACCGCTCCTAAAACTGGTAAAATTCCCATATTAGAATTGAAATAAACCATATTTGTCCGATACTTTGTCATTTTAGTATAGACTTTTTTTGTTACATCGTTAACGTTTGGGATAAAGTATTACAAAAAGAACCTCGACCCTACAAGGTTAAAATAATCTTTTTTTATTGTCTCTGGTACAAACTCTGTATAAACGTATTGGATACCTACTTCAAACTGGGTGGTTGCAGTGGAGTCGTAGCAAGGACGTAGTTTGAAAGTAGTAAAGACAAGATGAACGCAGAAGAAACGTAGTAAGGACTTGATAGACCTACAAGGAACCTGGTCATAAACTTTAAAGACGTATCGCGATCTTAGCAATGACGTAGAGAAATCGTTGTAAAAACTTTAAAGCTATATTTTTATCCCGTTTTTTACTACGTTCGTGCAAGTTTTAAGAACGTACTAAGAACTTAATGGTCTTCGTCCCAGTGTGACGGGGCCTTAAAACAGCACGAAATCTGTAACATTTATACCCCCATCACACCAGGCCATGATCACACTACGACTAAGGAAAAAAATAGGATCGTGGTGCAATCGGGGTAATCACGGTAAGGTCGTAGTAGAATCGTAGAAGGGTCTTCATGGACGTGATGGTCGTGATGGTCGTGGAACAATTTTGAACATGATAAAAAAAAATCGTAGTGCGGTCGTGGTGAAATTTTGTCGTAGTGATGTCGAACTAGAGTCGTAGTACGGTCGTGGAAAGGCCGTGTCAGGGTCTTCATGATCGTGGTAGCATTGTATTGGGGTCGTGAAGATTGCGCTACGATCACAGTACGATGCTACTACGATACCATTACGACCATTCCGATTCTACTACGATCTCATTACGACCACTCCGATATTACTACGACTATTCCACGTTTCTGCCACTACCACAGCACGATTGAACTACGATCTAAAAGATCTAGGTACGAGTTCATGCCGACTTTACTGCGATCATGCAATAACCTTACCAAACTGAAAAATACTTGCAAAATACCATAGAATTTGTTAAAGCTGTTGCAATTCGTATGAGCATTCGACTGTAAAAAATGGGATGCATAACCAAGAACTTTTGTTGCAGACGTTTCTAATATGCAGTCTATCACCCTCTTAGACCAAGCAACCATCTTTCATGCTGTGATATTGGACTCTCAGACTGCATCATGATTACTGATTATTTTCATGAACTGCTCAGAAAACTAAGAAGAATGCAGTACAGATCATGATCACTCTGCGTTCTATTTCTGTAATATTTCGTTGAAATGCCTCTCCCCTACCACGATTTTTTTCACAGGTTTTGATGATATGTTGTTGCAAGGAGTGAAATTTCGGGAAAACGGATAAGATCACGTCAGTGGTCCGACAGTCATTAGTCCGACAGTCATTAGTCCGACGGTCATTAATTCGACAGTCATTAGTCCTACAGTCATAAGTCCGACAGTCATTAGTCCGACAGTCGTTAAAGCCTTAGATTGTTTGGTATTAGTATTCACTTTCCTCTTTTCTCGTTAAATGGGTTCAAAATAAGGAAATCCAAGATAGCCGCTTGCTTATGAACATAAACCTTATGGAAATTGGCAAAACTAAAGGGGGAGTATCTAAAGTGTTGGTCATAGGGCCTTTGTGGTTTTATATATTTATATATATATATATATAATCAAACAAAAGACAAAAGTGAACAGTACACAAATAATACAGTTAATATTTCAGCCCCTATCCGGGCCTTTTTCAAAACACAATAAAAATAAAAAATAAAATCAAACAAAAACTATGTACAAAAAAGTCTAACCAAAACAATAACAGCTACATTGTAGACGCTGGTTGTCACAAATGTAATACGAGATGAATGCCCGGAGGGAGATGAAGAAAAAACTTTTGTCAGTTACTGTATATCTAAAAGTATTTAACAAAATCAATAATTGAAGACATTGTAGTGAATCCGGAAGAAATAATATCTGCAATTGAAAAATGTGTTATTTTTAAATTTTAACACAAATTTCCTGCTGCTTTTAGAATTTTAATCATCTCAAAATTCAGGTTTTAATATTCAAACTGGATTTAATTTTTTGCATCCAGAACCGCTCTTTTGCTTGTCGCTTTGTCTCATTCCAAGATTTATTTTGGTCAATTGCGACAACTTGCATGTCTGTCCAGCTATGTCCTATGCTGTTGAAATGGACAGCCGTTGCCTGTGTTAATTCCTTTTTCTTTATGTGATTACGATGTAAATTAATACGGAGATTAAGTGAATTTTTTGTTTCACCAATATATTGCTGTTGACATACCGCACACGTAATCATATATATCACATTTTCGGATTTACAGGACAAAAAACAATTGAAAAGGTTTCAACTTTAGAACGAAAACAGTTGTTACAATACCGAAATAAAAAGAAAAGGAACTCTCGAATCCCATTTGTTACGACTTTCCATCCACAACTTCCAAATTTGTCAGCTATTACACGTGAATGCATGCCAGCCTTGCATGCGTCACCTAAAATGAAAGCCCTTTTCCCAGAACCACCACTTATATCTTTTCGCAGGCCCAAGAACTTGAAGGACATGCTCGTTAAGGCTAAACTAAAATCACCTGTAATAGGACAATTTAAGACCTGTCCAGACAAACGGTGTCTTTTGTGCAAATACAGTCTAACAACATCGACATTTGAGAGCACAGCAACTGGCGAGAAATTCAAAATTTTCGGCAATTTGTCCTGTAAATCCGAAAATGTGATATATATGATTACGTGTGCGGTATGTCAACAGCAATATATTGGTGAAACAAAAAATTCACTTAATCTCCGTATTAATTTACATCGTAATCACATAAAGAAAAAGGAATTAACACAGGCAACGGCTGTCCATTTCAACAGCATAGGACATAGCTGGACAGACATGCAAGTTGTCGCAATTGACCAAAATAAATCTTGGAATGAGACAAAGCGACAAGCAAAAGAGCGGTTCTGGATGCAAAAAATTAAATCCAGTTTGAATATTAAAACCTGAATTTTGAGATGATTAAAATTCTAAAAGCAGCAGGAAATTTGTGTTAAAATTTAAAAATAACACATTTTTCAATTGCAGATATTATTTCTTCCGGATTCACTACAANTATATATATATATATATATATATATAAATGTTATTACTGATTAATTAATCAAATTTTGCTGATTGAAAGGAAGCCTTCAATTCGATGGGATATCGTAAAAACATTAAAAATATTTAAGGTTTTTTTTTTTTTAAATTAACATATTTTTATCCTATGAATGAAAGAAGGGGTATATATAAGAATGACAGAAGGGGTATATATAAGAATGAATCATGTCATTCAACAAATCACGTGTTTTCGAAATATATGCTTATTATTCTCAAATAGTTCAAATGCGCATGGTTGAAATAAATATTTAGAAACCCTGACGTAGAAACCAATTTGAGCCAGGGAAATGTTATTTTATTATAGTGAATGCAATAATAGCTACAAAAAATATCTCTAATACAGTAACTTCGGTATTTTGTTAGTAAAAAAATCATTTTATTAATCACTATTTATCTGTTGTTCATTCATTTACCTGTAAGCACTCCCAAAGCGACAACCAAAATGGAAATCAGAGGAGTTTCCATCGCTCACCAGTCAGTTTAGCTCACCTGACCCAAAAGGTCAGTATGAGCTATTGCTTTCCGTCGTCCGCCCTTTAAACTTTTCACATTTTAAACTTCTCATCTGAAACTACTAAAGCAAATTAAACCTAACTTTACAGGAATGAAGTACGGAAGGTCCTGTACAAAGATTGCTCATTTCGTTCCGATGCAATAAAAAACATTGCCACCAGGGCAGAACTTAAGTTTAACATACATGTATGACCCTATGTGAAAAATCACATTTTCATCTTCTCCTCTGAAACCGCTGAAGCAAATTCAACCAAACTTTACAGGAATGATGTACTGGAGGTCTTTTTCAAAGATTACTATTTTTTTCCGATCTTTTAAAACATGGCCACCAGCATTGAAAATAGTTTAACATTTGACCCTATGGGAAAAATCACATTTTTATCTTCTCTGAAACAGCTGAAGCAAATTTAACCAAACTTTACAGGAATGATATAATAAGGGTCATTTACAAAGATTGCTCATTACGTAGCAATCCTAAACAAAAATGGCTGCCGGCACGGAACATAGTTTAACATTGGACCCTATAGGAACAATCACATTTTCATCTTTTCCTCTGAAACTGCTGAAGCAAATTCAACCGAACTTTACAGGAATGACATATGGAAGGCCCTTTATTAAGATTGCTTGTTTTGTTTTGTTCTGATAATTAACAAGACTTCCAGCACAGAACATATTCAAACATAGGACCCTATGGGATTTGAACATTATTTTCATTCCCTGCTGTAAGCATTTTATCAGGTGAGCGATTCAGGCTCAGTGTCTGAGCCTCTACTTAAACTTTACTGACACAAATACATTGGCTGTTGACAGATATCCACATCTTTTTTAGGGATTGGGTATCATGGAATGGGCTTCAATGGAAGGCATCCTGCTCTGTTAAATCGTTATGATAATTCTCTTAAAACATATTGTTATTGTGTTTTGCCGCCTTGCATCCGTTCGTTGTCTGCCTGTCCGTTATAAAAAAATTTAAAAGCAAATTTTTAGCTCTCCTGACCAAAAGTAATTTTGCCATTATATGTTGTAATTGCGTCTAACGCTTGCCAACAATTTGAAGAACCTTCTCCTATGACCATTAGGCCAGTTGTAACAAAACTTAGCATGAACCATCACCAGGGTATGCACTTTCACAATTGTTGTTTTTAAGGTAGATAGACACTGTTGCACTGCACAATTCAATCTCGCATTACAAAAATAAAGAGTCAGGTTCGGGGTAGGTTTGATTTTCGGGCCGGAACAGTAATTTGACGGCTTTTCCTTTGTGACGTCATAATAAAATGACAGATGTGAAACGTCATATTTTCGTATACTTTGTCGTAAATTAACTCCC